>PVKP010011554.1:0-61016 GCA_004027715.1 Plecturocebus donacophilus | reverse complement strand
TGTATTTATCCTCCTGTCGTCTCTGTAGTTGCTGACTTTCAGATTGGGCCTCTGAGTGGATGTCTAGTTTGTTGATGATGAAGTTATTTCTGTTTCTTAGTTTTCCTCCTAACAGTCTGGCCTCTCTGCTGTAGGACTGCTGAGTTCCACTCCAGGCCCTGTTTCCTGGGGATCACCTGCAGCAGCCTCTGCACTTTCACTGGGAGCTGCAATCCTGAGCTGCTCCTATGCAGCCATCTTGGATTGGGAGTCTTGTACAGGTTTTCTATGTAAGATTTTATTCATGGAATTGTTGAGTCAAAAGTGATGGGCATTATTAAATTTGCACCAACAAACAGTACAGGAGGGCCTCTTCTGCCTCACCCTGTTACACACTGGATATTATCACATATTTTTTTAACTCACTCAAAAGGTGAGTCTATCAAAAAGCTGGTATATGAAAAAAATAGAATTTCTCAATTGTCTGTTTTCATTTCTTTCAGTTGTGTGTTAGGTTAAGGCTTAGTACAGGTGCATATACTTACGAAACATTTGTATTTTCTATGTGTAAACTTCCTATTCATATCCAATTCCTGACTCGGTCTCTTTCATGAGTCATTAACTTTATTACACGGTCATTGGAAGGGGTGATTTTTTCATAAAAATGTGGCCCTGAGTAATATTTTCCATGTTTAACATTACTTTTTATTGAGATATACATGTTATAAAATTTTATACATAAAACTTATGAACATTTTCCTTTATAACATCTAATTTGTGTTCCATGTTAAGATCTTTCTCAGTTAAATCGTCCTGACTTTAAGATTAAACATCAAACATTATAGAAAGATTAAAGATTATAAAAGCATCAATCCCCCCCAAGCCTTCTGCTTCTTCTAAGGTATCATTTCTTTGCCTCCCTATACTTTATCCATTTGAAATGTATTTTTCTTCTCCTCAAAAACAAAAAAAAAATAAAGAATCATAAATATAGATATTTAATCTAAACATCTCAGACTTCACACAAAACAAACAGGTTCAGGTGTTAGAGGAAGAATAGTAGATATGAGTATGGTTTCTTTTCCTGTTATTTAAATAGCATCTTTTTCAAATACTACAATTTTATAACAGAGAGTGTGAGCATAAGCATTTTAAATTCTCTAGCTTTGGGAATATAATTCCCAATAATGTACTATTTTAACCAAGAATAATTTTGATGATCAGTTTCATTGAATAAAACTTGAACCTGTATTTTTATTGTGAAAACACATACAAATTTCTCAATTTTCAAGACACGCAATTGATTTAATAATGCTTTTTTGGTGCAGGGAATAGAGATGAGAATAAATTATTACAACCAATGACTAAGACCATGAAACGTGTGCATTTTTTACCTAGGGCTCAGCAAGTTCTTCCTGAGGAACTTTGCACGTGCACTGTTGTTCTGTAGAAAAATACTCAGAGGAAGCTCCTGGCAATCTGGAGACCCTTCAAGTGCAACCCATGAGACAGACCTGGGTGGGTTGAGTGCTAAGAGTCCTGCTCCCTGCTGTGACCTCACCTGCTGTGCCAATGAGATCGGACCTCAGAGTGTCCTCATCTTACTAAACTAGCCAAAAGTGACATATTTGTATTTGTGGCTTCTAAGGAAAAACCTGAGATTAATTCTTTTACTGACAAAATAACATAGTGTATATTACATATGGGAATCCTCTGTGTATGATTCTACACACAGAGCAAAAGTATAGTAAGACTATACATAGAGATCATTCAAAAGGCCTGCATTCTTTTTCATGTTTCTTATTAAAGCAGCATGACTATTATGTAAAATTAAACCTCTGAAAAGGGAAAAATTCCACAGACTCCCTAAGTTTACCCCAGACCTCCCATGCAAAGCTGCTTGGAGACTTAAAACAACGCCACAGTGTTAGAGGGAAGGAGTTCAGCTGTTTTAAATGAAAAGCTGTGTGTAATAACATCTCTTTCTTCTGATAATGCCAATGGTTCATCACGTTCTTCACATTACATTTATCCTTTAAAATTTTAAAACGTCTATACAAACACAAATGCCCATTCAATAAAATAACATGTGTACTTAAATATAATTTCCTTATGTAAGATATTTTACACCATGGGCAAAACTCTGATGAGATCTAGCTTAAGAAAATCTATCATACAATTTTATTTTTGGAAGTTGGGTCTCTTAAAGAAACTATGTGGAAAATCATATAGAGAATTCTGATTAATTGGAACCCATAATGGGTTTCCAATTAATGCAGCCATCTTGAAAATGGCTTTTCCACTTTGAAAATGTATTTCCTTGTGTGATGAATATTTTAATAAGTTTTAGCTTGATTTGATTATTTCAAATTGTAAACATGTCATAGCATCATTTTGTACCCCATAAACATATTCTGTACAAACATAATTGTCAACATTCAACTTAAAAATTTCCATAATTTGTGCTTTTTTTTTGAGGAGGCAGTGCATGAAAATACCTTTATTCCAGCCTCACACTTGAATGATAGTTTGGGACTAGAATTCCAGATTGGAAATAGTATTTCCTCCTTATTTTGAAGGCATTACTTCATTGTGTTTTGCTTCTTGTGTTGCTTTTGAAAGTCTGAGGACATTCTGATTGTCTTTTTTTCTGATTGTCACATACTTTATTTATTTATTTAGAGTCTTACTCTGTTGCCCAGGTTAGAGTACAGTGGCACCATCTTGGCTCACTGCAACCTCTGCCTCCCAGGTTCGAGCGATTCTCATGCATCAGCTTCCTAAGCAGCTGGGACTACAGACCTACAGACATGTGCCACCATGCATGGCTGATATTTTGTATATATTATCCTGGCATTTGAAAGTATCTGATTTCAGATAAAAATGTTAGTCAGAAGCTAAACGTTTATTTTTTTTGAAAACACACTATTGAAAGTATTTTTTAGAGCTAAACATATATTTGGAGGCAGGTCTTAATTCTAAAAAAAAAGGATAAATATCTATTTTCCATTTTACATAACTATAACATCAACATATATCTAAATTATTTCTTTTTTTATTATACTTTAAGTTCTAGGGCATAAGTGCAGAATTTGCAAGTTTGTCACATAGGTATACACGTGCCATGGTGGTTGGTTGCACCCATCAATCCATGATCTACATGAGGTATTTCTCCTAATCCTATCCCTCCCCTAGTCCCCCACCCCCCAAGGGGATCATGTCATGATCCCCTCCCTCTGTCCATGTGTTCTCATTGTTCAACTCACACTAATGAGTGAGAACATGTGGTGTTTGGTTTTCCATTCTTGCGTTAGTTTGCTGAGAATGATGGTTTGCAGCTTCATCCATATCCCTGCAAATGACAGGAACTCATCCTTTTTTACGGCTGCATAGTGTTCCATGGTGCATTATGTGGCCACATTTTCCTTAAAATTTGCAAATCTTTTTGTTAGTTTGAGTAAAAGGAAGAATAGGTTTATTTATTAAAATATTTTCACTGTATTTCTGAAAAGTTGAGACTTATTACTGAGTACAATTCTTCATGTATATTAGATTATCTAAGTATCAGCGATAACTTTTTCTGGCCTGTTATTTTCACACTAATTATCATTAGGTCCGTTTATTTTTGATATTAAGAATTTTTGTCATTTTGTTAATACAACATCTATTCTTAAACATGGGATTTTAAAAGGGTTTCGATCATGTATTGATTCAGCACATACTTACGATCACTTGCTATGAAGTTGACTTTGAAAGCATTGGGTGTATCATGGTAAACACACACTGTCACTGAGCTCCAAGAACTTACCATTTGGTTAAGAAAGTAAATACTAAACAATTACATTATAAATATCAACAACCAGTTGCAAAGAAAGAATCCAAAGGGCCATAAGAGTCTGGAAAATCCCCACCTCGATGGGTGGGTGAATCTGGGGTGAGAGGATATGTAGGGACTGGCATTTAATCCAGGACCAAATGGGATGAACAGAGTGACCCATTCGAAAGGAGCCAGCCAGAAAAGAACATTTTGGCAGAGAGATCAGCATGGGAAAAGCAATCAGCAGGGAGAGAACTTGGAGAGATTGAAGAACTGGTAAAATGGAGACTGGACTTGGGCTGAAGCTTGAGGAGTGAAATGGGCAGAGTCCTTGGGCTCCTTAAAGATTTAGCATTTCCTTGTAAGTGTTGCATACTTTAAAGTGCTTCCCCAATACTGTGCAAGAGCCACACTTCAAGTATCAATATTAATTTCTATTATCATTACAATGATGGTGGTAGTGATCAACCAGTCTATGAATTATCCCTTTCCTAATTCCTAAGAAAATCTGTTTCATTGCTAAGCACCATGTTACCACATACTTCAAAAGCTATTCTTTTACTTTAAGAGCTGCAATTAAAGACCAGGTGCCCTGGCTCACTCCTGTAATCCCAGCATTTTGGGAGGCCGAGGTGGGCAAATCACCTGAGGTGGGGAGTTCAAAACCAGCTTGACCAACACAAAGAAGCCTCATCTCTACTAAAAAAATACAAAAATTAGTGGGGCATGGTGGCGAATGCTTGTAATCCCAGGCACTCTGGAGGCTGAGGCAGGAGAATCACTTGAATTAGGGAGGCGGAGCTTGTGGTAAGCTGAGATCTGCCATTGTAAACCAGCCTGGGCAACTATAGAACAAGAACGAAACTTCATCTCAAAAAAAAAAAAAAAATGTCAAACAATTAAAAAAAGAGCTGCAATTAAAAATATTATCTGGACAGGCATGGTGGCTCACACCTGTAATCCCAACACTTTTGGGAGGTCAAGGCGAGTGGATAATTTGAGGTCAGGAGTTTGAGACCAGCCTGGCCAACATGGTGAGACCCCGTCTGTATTAAAAATACAAAAATTAGCCATGCATGATGGCACATGCATATAACCCCAGCTACTTGGCAGGCTGAGGCAGGAGAATCACTTGAACCTGAGAGGCAGGAATGGCAATGAGCCAAGATCATGCTACTGTACTCCAGCCTGGGCGACAGAGTGAGACTCCATCTCAAAACAAACAAACAAACAAACATTATCTGACTGAAAAATAAGATGGAAGAAAATTCCAAGTAGACAATAGCTTTCCTGAGACATCCACAGATCCTTTAATTGGCAAATCCGACTAGAATATTTATTTTCTTTGTTTTCCTCTTCTGCACAACTGGAACAAAAATACCTGTTCCCAGAGCTGTTTTGAGAGTTGTATCATCCTAGATAGTATATAAGAAAAACTTTTTTTGAGATGGAGATGCATACAGTTGTTCTAATTAGTCCCTAAGCATAATTCCAAGTTATTATACACTATGGACTTCTGAGGTAGTTGAAAACATTCAGTATTGAAAATACTGAGTCCAATAATAATTCATCTTACATGCTACGATTTGTAGGTGAAATTAATGAACTAGATTTCAATTAGTGACTAACTCTTCATACTTTTCATGTATTAAAAACTACCTGGCTTATCATTAAATGACATTGATTGAATACAATGGCTATTTTTCACATTTTATTTTATACTTAATATTAAATTTAAATAATTGACATATACTGGCACTAATACTAAGCATATTAAGCAAATATTTTTTAAGCTAAAACCTTAATAGGGAAATATAACATTCCAATTTTCTTGAAAAATCTGTTTCAAATTGAACAGGATTGATACATATCTTACAGTGAAGCATTTCAGGAAAATTGATGATTTAAAACATAGTGATGGGATTAGATAGAGCACATTTGAAATAAGCAAGCCAGAAGTTCTTTCTGGATCTAGGACTTGTGATTAACTTGGGAGGCCGGCTTTGGTTTCTGATCTGATGCAGACAGCCCCTTCCACTCCCTCATCAAGCACTGAATTCTGAGCTGTTTATCTTGACCTTCTTGTGAGCTTCAATCATTGTGAACTTTTCTCTAGAACAAACATAAAATCTTTCTAGAAAGGCCAAGACTGCCTCCAGGCAAAGCTAAGGAAGGCAGCCTTTGCTATGGCTCGGATTGCACTAGGGAACCAAAGCCAGGACAAAGGGAGCACAGGGTGCTTCAATGGGCCAACATAAACCTTCCATGGTTCCGAGACGGGGAAGTACTCACCAGGATTGGCAACCAGAAAAGGCTGTGTCTATGTGCTCAAGAAAACAACCAAACAAAAACTACGGGTCACTTCTCTCAGGGAGAAGCCCACACCATTGGTATTCTACATTCTCCATTTGATAAGTAGGCATAATCATAGGTGCCTGCAAAGCTCACCCTCCCCTGGTGTCCTCTCCTCTCAATGAAGATTTAAAATCAAAACACAACTACTTATTGGCTATATAATATGTTTTTTTTTTTTTTTCAAGAGAAACACTTCTGTGAAAGAGGGTTTAAGACCAACAGTTATGTCCATAGAATACAGGTGTCAAGTAATACGTTTTAATTTTTACTCAAAACCTTAAAGGGCAGTACGTCCAGAAAAAAAATGTATTACTCTGTTTTCTTATAATCCACCCAACTTAATAGTTTGACCACAATCAAGTGGATGAGGTTTAATGCCAAGCGACCCTTCTGTGGGGCACAGCCTATCCCACGGAAAGAACATTTGTCCCTCTCAGCAGATAGTTACAAGCAAGTGTGGGGTCTGCCTTGAATGTGCATTCCCTGGTGCCCTCACAACCACTGGGCAGCTGGTGGCAGTGATGAAGAGAAGCACCTGGCTCTCTTCATGTTTGGCCCTGCGTAGCCTTCATCAGGGCCTAAATCCCAGTAGCTCTTGTCTGGATAGAGACATGTTCACTCAAGACAGGGAATTATTGCAAATCCACTCACAGATACTCCCACTGCTTGGATGAGGCCATGCTGACATCACTCTCCCAAGCACATAATGCAGGTATGCTAGAGTTTCACGAACGTTATTTGCCCCGATAGAGTCAGGTGAACAATTGAAGGCAAGGAGCAGAGTCTGGCCTGATGGACCCAGCACCTCTCAGATAACATGAAGCTGTTTAAAGCCAGAGCAGCAAATTCTTGGCTGCTCAGTTTGTCCTTCAGTTTGGTCCAGAGACCAGGCAAAGTATATGCAGCCAAAGAAGCCAAATCACACGTACAAGAGCAATCTGTCCTTTTTACTTTCTTTTTCCCCGCTTTTCTTTCTTGTTTGTTCATTCACTTTTCATTTTGACTTACATCTAGGACAGAGGGAGATTTTGAAACCCAGCCTTCAACATAGTGTTCAGAAAGTGTAAAAGACCACTCATAGGCAGTGCCAACTCAGAAGGATCTGCATGTACTGAGTACAATATTAAAACAAGGAAGGAACTACCCTGTATTGAATTCTTATTATGTGCCAGACCCGTCCTATATTCTCTGTCTCCGAGAACACACTCACAGGGAAACAGGGCTGAGAAATGAGATACAGAGAAGCTGAATAACTGGCTGTGGTCACACACCTCACAAAAGCCCCATCCAGAACCACCTGAATGCAAAGCCCATGCTCTTTCCATAGGTAAGCTGTTTTGCAAACATACAAGAATGGTTATTTCCTTAAGAACTCGCTGGACTATGCAGCAAATAAAAAATCTCAGGAGGAGCCCAGGTGCTGCTGTTTAGGGTAACTCAGGTGCAGGGGTCTAGAGTCAAGAAAACGGTAGCAGCTCAAGCTTTCCCACAGAGTTCTTTACATAACTTTCAATTTGAGAGCTCAAAAGCAGGAGGCCTGTGGAGTAGATATCAAAGACTAGAACTTTGTCTATGGTTTCTCTTAGTTAGGTTCCTCAACTTAAGTACAAAAGGTTGATAATAGATTTTCAAACTGTACCCAACTGACTGACAAAAACACACATTGCCATTTAGAGGCCAAGGATACTTTCTCTTATTAAATCAGTTTCACATGGTAATGGGTTCTTACCCACCCTGCCCAGGGTCTGGGGATGCTACTTCATGATAATACTGGAATACGCCGTGCTCCAGCCCAAGCCTCCCTCGGAGCCCCTCTTACTACGTCTTCCTCATCGTCCTTTCTGCCATTTCTCTATTTTTAAAAAACCAATTTATTGGTGGCATCCACATAATGTCACTATGCTTTATTAAATTTGTGCTGTATCATACAGATGTCTTCATAGGCATCGTGTAATGGCTTCAGAATAACTCAATAAGAGAACAATCCATTGATTGGCTATATCGTAAGTTGATTAACTTCCTTACTACTGAAAATTGAAGATTAGATCACTGGTTATGATACAGATATAGCTTAAAAAATAATTGGACAGGAACAACAGGTGAGGAGGATAGGTCCTATTGTTTTCCATGATCAGACTTTAAAGATAAATTGATTTTGGAATAAAATCTAAGGTAACTCCAAGTCCTTTGGCTCAATTCCACGATAGATATTCAGGTGATTTTACTTATACCAGAATTTTTTATTAAACTCTGAATCCTCTTAAGGCAAGGTCAGGGATGCCCCATTTTTCATCCTATATGTAGAGACTCACTTGGTGTTTGGCATGTACTGAGTTCAATAAATATAATATGAAGGAATTAACTACAAAAAAACCCCCACATTCTCTAGAGGTTAAACCAAAGCCAGCACAAACAAAAACTCAAGACTTTGAGATGTGGCAAATATTAAATTCATTCTGAGGGAATAATATTTACTTTGTAAAATGGGTACATGTCAAAATGTCCTCCTGAATGTTTGATTAATGACCAAATGGCTAAAGTTGTCTGGCTAGGAGACCACGTGGGGACCCTCAATTTCTCTGTACACATTGTATGCTTTTCCCCTTGGCGGAGGCCGTCTTTAGGGAATATGTAATTAATAAACTTCTCAACCTATTAACTCCGCCTTTTAAAACTTTGACCTTTAGAGCAATAAATGTCCTGTAGTAATCTAATTTCCATACTAATTTTTTGATAAAGTGTTAATTTCTTTAACTAAATTATACTATTAAAGGCTAACTGCATTAAGAATGCCCAGAAACCAGTTCACTCAATGGAGTCAACGTCTTTTTATTTTTTTCCTAGATGGCGTCTTGCTCTGTCGCCCAGGATGGAATACAGTGGTATGATTTTAGCTCACTGCAACCTCCACCTCCTGAGTTTAAGCAATTCTCCTGCCTCAGCCTCCTTAGTAGCTGGGATTACAGGCAGGCACCACCACATCCAGCTAATCTTTGTACTCTTAGTAGAGACAGGGTTCACCATGTTGGCCAGGCTGGTCTCCATCTCCTGACCTCATGATCCGCCCACCTTGGCCTCCCAAAGTGCTGGGATTACAGGTGTGAGTCATCACACCTGGCCCAACGTCATTTTCTTAGTGCTCCATCTTTCCCTCTAGTTTTATAAGGCACAATTTAAAAAGTGTGATTCTTTTATATTTATGCTATAATTCTTCCAGTTCCCAGATTTTCTCCTTTCCCCAATTAGTTCATTAAGCAGAAATAAAACAAACCAAAAAAATAAAAAAATAAGAAAACTATGTAAGGTCCAAAGGCTTTCAATCCTTTTGCTACTATGTGTGCCAAATTTTTCTGTAAAGGAATTTTATTTTTTCACAAGAATTTTGCTTCAAGTTATGAAGTAAATTACCAAATAAGGGAGAGGCAGAAAGTCCATTTGCTAATTTAACAAATATTATATTTACTGACCCTTTCTTGAGCTGGAAATCAGGCTGGGGGCCTCACTGAACCCAGAAACACAGAGGAAACCCCGCCTGTGGGAGCTCATGTTCCCACAGCTTGAATGAAGCCTGTGTTGGCCTACAGGAATCCACAGTCTAGTTTCTGTTCTACAATTAAAGGTTAACTGCACACTCTTTCAATGAATGTTAAATAAAAAAAATAAAGACTGTCTAAGTACTATCCAAGGGTAGAAAACTCCATGATGTTCAGAAACTATAGGGTATAGATTAGCCTATGTGATTTAATAACTGATTTGATAAATGTAATACCTAATTTTAAAAATTAGTGTGTTATTAAGGGACATTCATTCATTCAAAAGGCATTCAATCTAATTTAGGCATCAGCAAATCACAAAATCTGTGGCCAAATTCATCTTGCCACCTAAACTTTTCCCAAAACACAGAACTGGGGAATGTTCCTTGCTGGTTCTGGAATGATCCGCCCTCCTGTTCATGAGTGCACAGAGGCCACACAGCAAAGCTCACTCACAGGTGACCTCAGCTTTGACTTCAAGATCCTCTCTGATCCTGGAACATAGGAGGATTCTGAGAAGTTGCTGCAAAATCATTCCTCCCACCTCCCTATGTCCCAGGAAGGCTGTCAGGAGCTTCTCATTGCTTTCCAGGTTCTGATGAGGTATAAGGCTTTCTGCTCCCTCATACACCCCCATTAGGGTATGGCTGCAGGCTCTTGAACTTCAAGACTGCAGCATAGAATGGGCTCCTGAGAGCACAGTGCCTTAGCTCTTCTGCTGCATTGTCACCTAGCCTGATTTGTGTTGTTTTTGAGATGGAGTCTCGCACTGGCACCAAGGCTGGAGTACAGTGGCGTGATCTCACCTCTCTGCAATCTCCACCTCCCAGGTTCAAGTGATTCTCTTGCCTCAACCTCCCAAGCAGCTGTGACTTCAGGCATGCGCTACCACGCCCAGCTAATTTTTGTATTTTTAGTAGAGACAGGGTTTCGTATGTTACCCAGGCTGGTCTCGAACTCCTGACCTCAAGTCATCTGCCCACTCAGTCTCCCAAAGTGCTGGGATTACAGACATGAGCCACCACACCTAGCTGCCCTTTTTGTTTTGATGTCATCCTGTGGGACAAGGGATGTGGCGAGTTGACTCCTTTTCTGCTTTTTCTTTGGCTAAGTAATGAACTGTCTAGATCTAAAAGTGGATCACACTTTTCTCACCAGACAAATACATCAGCCTTGCTTGACCCACACATCTACCCATTCATTATGGTCTGTGGCTGCTTTCACACTGCAAGGGAAGAGCTGAGTGGCTGCAACAGAGACTGGACACCTGTGCAGCCTAGAATAGTTTCTCTCTGGCTCTTGCAAAGAAAGTTTGCTGATCTGCTAATCTACTCAATGCACAGTCCTTAAAATGTCTTTAAAAGTCCACCTCAGGGCTGGGCACAGTGGCCCATGCCTCTGATTCAGCATTTTGGGAGGCTGAGGTGTGCAGATCACTTGAGGTCAGGAGTTTGAGACCTCAAGTGACCAGCCTGGCCAACTCTCTACTAAAAATTTGTATCTCTACTAAAAATACAAACATTAGCCAGATCTGGTGGCGCATGCCTCTAGTCTCAGCTACTTGGGAGGCTGAGGCAGGAGAATTGTTTGAACCCTGAAAGCAGAGGTTGCAGTGAGCTGAGATCACACCACTACACTCCAGCCTGGGTAAGAGTGTCTAAAAAAAAAAGAAATTAAATTTAAAAAGTCCACATCAGCTGCCCTCCCATCACCACACCTCTAAGCTTGCTATTCTTAGCCTTGAAGAGGTACAGTCAGTCATACTACTTGGAAGGCTATACTATTTTTTTGTGTGAGAAAATAACAACCTGATTTCTAGACAAGGTGATTAGAGCGCAAGTCCTGTGGCTGCTCTTTTCCTCCTGAAGTACGGAGGTGGGAACCTGACAGGGTGGCAGGTTCTGACTCCCCTTTTGGTGATGACACCAGGCAGGAGGTCAGTGAGTGGTGCTCTTGGCTGCTCCCTCCTGTGCCTTTTTATGGAGACATTTTCCACTTAATTAATTAATTGATTGATTGTAGAGATGGGGTCTCACTGTGGTGCCCAAGCTAGTCTTGAATTCCTGGCCAGCAATCCTCCTGCCTCAGCCTCAACAAGTGTCAGGCTTACAGGTGTGAGTCACCACTTCCAGCCTTTTCCCACTTTAAAGACCACATGATGCTACTGGACCGTGAGCCAGGTGTTCACCATGGCCCTCAGGATGGGGTCAGCTTTCCTGTCTTCCCCTGTTACACACCGTACTCATATCTGAGCCTTCCTAGATCCCCGAATTCCTCAGAAATCAGTGAACGTGAACTCATTTTATGCAACTTATATGCAGATGTGATCAATAAAGCCTAAAATAAAAAAGGATATGCATGAATCGTACAGTTTCTCACGCACTCTAAATCCCCAGAGAGCACCACCAATTCCAGTGAGTTAGCTTTATCTTTTGCATGACTTTCTCACTCTATAAAATGGCCATGCCAAAAAAAATGCTAACATCAAGACAAATTTTTTTGCTCATCTTTGAGGTCAAACTTGCTGAAATATAATTTTGAAATATTGATCTTTGAAAATAACTTTCCAATAGGACAATGCTGTATTCTGATCAGTCACAGCACGTGCGTGGTCAGTACAGGCAGGTGCTCCATCACTACTCCTTGCCCCCACCCCTGAGGTCCCAGGATCTCCTCGAGAACAACTAGAGAATGGAGACTCAACTTAGAAAGCTTTGGACAAACAGAGTACGAAACCTCCTTCGTGTTCGCTTGATGTGGTCTGACAGAAAGCAAAATGAGGAAGAGGCTCACAGGAAGCAGGGGTGAGCGTCTCCCACGAGACCTGGTTTCTGCCTGTCTAGGTCCTGACCAGCTCTGCCTCTCAGTTGCACACATGAAAAGTGCAATCCAGCATGTCCTCCAGCTGAAATCTGACCACTGAATGGGTGGTCCTCATTGTCCCAGGGGCAGCAGACAGAACCAGTAATACAACAAGGGCCTTAGGGCAGTCTTGGCTCTGACTCAGGTCTCATGTTGCAGTAGCTATGTGACCTTGAGCAGGACACCAGGTCTCATGTTGCAGTAGCTATGTGACCTTGAGGAGGACACCAAAAATCTGAGCTGCCATTTCCTCATCTGAACAATGGATATAGCATGCTACTTTACTTTCAGGGTTGACATAATAATTCCGCCAAATTCTCGCAAAATCTAGCCCAGTGTCAGATACATAAAAGAAATTTGTAAAATTGTAAAGGTTATCGTTTATAAACATTTTAATACATGTCATTGTGCATTGTCTTTGAAAAACAGACTTAAGAAAATTAAACATGTAAACGATTCTGAAGGAGACAGGTGTTTTCGATAAGCTTAGTTTCTCTTTGTAAATACTTGAAGATTCATTTAGAAGACCTGTTTTCCAATAATAAGTGGCATTACTGAGATTCTATGATGGAAAGTATACTGGTAAAGAAATTAGTATCCAGTTCTTACCGATTGTTTTCCTATACCTATTTGGTGTACTTCTTTAAGCATGTTTCTAGACGATTAAAATTGCTTTAGTTAAAAAAAAATGTCCCGGCTGGGCCGGTGGCTCACACCTGTAATCCTAGCACTTTGGGAAGCCAAAGTGGGCAAATCATGAGGTCAGGAATTTGAGACCAGCCTGGCCAACATGGTGAAACTCCATCTCTACTAAAAATACAAAAAATTAGCTGGGTGTAGTAGCAGGTGCCTGTAATCCCAGCTACTCAGGAGGCTGAGGCAGGAGAATCACTTCAACCTGGGAGGTGGAGGTTGTGGCGAGCCAAGATTATGCCACTGTACTCCAGCCAGGGTGACAGAGTGAGACTCCATCCAAAAAAAAAAATGTATTCCAGCTGTGACATCCTGCTGGTCAGACTCCAAATATGTCACCCACTGAACCAACAGCAACCAGGTAAGAATAATTCCTTCCCTAAGCTAGTTCTGCAGGAAACACAAACCAGAACAAATTTCAAGCACCCAGTGGTTAAATTCAGGAAGCAGGCATATATAAGAATGGCAGTTAATAAATACCACTAGCTGTTGTTAAGGCTCACAATAGCATTATGATTAGCTGGGAGGTTCCTCGCATTATTCCTCAATGCTCTCTCATTTCAAAGGAGACATTATATCATAGACTTCATTTTCTAGAATCATCTTGAAAGGCATATTGTGATTACACATAAAAACCTTCCTTCCACTAAGAATACTCACTTTGCAGACTGCTTTAAATTTTGTACTCTATACATTATCCTATTTGATTCTATAGCAGTTCACACATGTTGGGTGAGAAAATGAATTCTGAAATACTTTTGTAACCTGGATCAAGAAATAGCAACAACACAGCTGGGTGCGGTGGCTTGCGCCTGTAATCCCAGCACTTTGGGAGGCAGAGGCAGGCGGATCACTCGAGGTCAGGAGTTTGGGACAAGCCTAGCCGACATGGTGAAATCCTGTCTCTGTTAAAAATACAAACATTAGTCAAGCATGGTGATGCCTGCAATTTCAGCTACTTGGGAGGCTGAGGCAGGAGAATCACTCAAACCCTGGAGGAGGAGGCTGCAGTGAGCCACAACAGATCTGTACCATGAACCCCAAATTCTAAGTCCCAAAGCCAGGGTCATTAGTCACCTTGCTTTGAGAGAGAGTGCCCCATGTGTGGTAGACGTTTGTGAGTGACATATAAAAAAGGACTATATCTACCCCAAATCTGCAATTATACCCTGCTGTAAGGAGGGGAATTCAATACGATGCCTAAGAGCATTTAAGATTAAGATTTCCCCAAGGACAATCTTTTGTCAGGGGTCAGAGTGTATACACGATTCCCCACATTGAAGTGCTGGTCAGGTGTACAATGTATATAGTACTTACTCATTTCCTAAGCACCTGGGCCAACATGTTTCCCAATTAATCTTTAAACCCACCTGTGGTAAGTTGTGGGTGTCCCATGGGAGCTAAGACTGGCCTGAGGGTGAGGGAAGATGTGATGACACCCGGGTTTCCTGTGCCTGGGAGACCTGCCTCCCTACCCTCTTTGCAGCCTCAGGAGAGGAGCAGCACTCTAGGGGAGCTGGTGCCAAGGACAGCAGTGTGGGGGTGTCCCAGAAAGTGGGTGCCATTGCAGCAACATCAATTGCTCCTTCTTCTCAAGGGATTATCAGCATAAGAGCTTTTATCAAGAAGGACGTATACTGTATAATATTTTTTATCATGTCTATATTCAAATAAAATACAAGCTTGAGGCTGGGTGCGGTGGCTCAAGCCTGTAATCCCAGCATTTTGGGAGGCCAAAGTGGGCAGATCATTTTTGAGGTCAGGAGTTCAAAACCAGCCTGGCCAACATGGCGAAACCCTGTCTCTACCAAAAAGACACAAATAAGCTGGGTGTCAGAGTGTATGCCTATAGTCCCAGCTACTCAGGAGGCTGAGGTATGAGAATCACTTGAACCTGGGAGCCAGGGGTTGCAATGAGCCGAGATCACACCACTATACTTTAGCCTGGGCAACAGAGTGAGACTCCTCCCGTCCCTCTCTCTCTCTCTCTAAATATATATATATACACAGATATATATATATACATATGCTTGTGCCAGATTGACTGATTTGCCAGGTTAACAGATTAATACAGTCACCAAATATCAGTATTATCACTGAATGTTGTAAGGCACTGAATAATTTATTTTAACCCTGACAACTGCTTACAGATATTATAATGTGGCTCCTCCTCTGAGGAGAATGAACTGATGGGTTGCTCTCATCACTGTGAATCTATTTTGACAAAAGCTTTGTATCTTAGGGCACAGGACTCTCCCAGGCATGAAGGACAGCTCTGAGGCCATTCAACTTCAGGGTGTCTGAAGCCTCCCAGGCCTTCTGTGGGTGGGCCCTTCACACTCACACCAGTGCACCCTGACCCGGGAGACACCCTACCTGCGCGTGCCGTAGAACTGGCACCTCTTCAGGGGGATCTTGACCACGTGCTCCCGCAGGCCCACAAACAGGACGCTCTGGCTGTGCAGGATCTGCAGGCTCCTGATGGATTCCCTCCGCCTCTCGGGGAAGAGCTCAATCTCTTCCAGCAAACAGCTGCTCGAGGTCTGATTCAGGGGTGCCCGCACTTTCTTAATGGTGCCGTAATCTATGAAGGCCACAGGATGAGAAGGAAACAAGGTCAGAGGGTCTCACAAACCAATCCCGGGTTGAACAGAGAGTGCCGTGTACGCAGCCATGGATCTCCAGCCAGGAAAGACATCTGAGCATCCATCAAAAACAGTACACCTGGGCCCCACTGCAGACCAGTTAGATCAGCTGCACTCGATGTGGCGGCTAGGTGGTAATATCTTTTAAAATGATGCAATCATGTAGCAAATGATGAGGACTAATCATCTACAATCGGACCCTTCCAGTTCCAAGTCTAGGGATGGAGAGCTCAATGTGGCAAGCTTCCTGCCATCCCGTGGAGAACATCAGGAGAGACAGACCCTCAAAAGACAATTTTAGATTCTTAGTGTCAGAGGAGCTGACTCTTCTGCCCAGCAGGGCGAGGAAAACACAGCATGATGGGTATTGGAAACTGATGCTCGGTGCCACAAAGAAAAATCAGCACTGAGACAAAGGGTCTTTCAGCAATGCAACTTTTGATTCCTGGACTGCAGGAAGGGCACTCTTGCTAGCTATCTTGCCAGAGAGTAAAATGAAGAAATGAACAGACATATTTATTCCTTATGCATTTAGGGTTGGTTGTCCTCACTGCTGTGTCTGATCTCCATTGGCTGGAGCCAGACCTCACAATCTAAACTAAAACCCAATTGGCTAATAACTTGAAACTTTTCTAAACAGGTAAAAGCAAGGGAGAGCAAACAAAGGAGTCCGAATAAGAAAGGGGCATAGACTGTGAGCTGGGACATGCCTGTGAGCACATCCAGCACAGATATCTTGGTTAAAGTACAGGAACATAGAATATACTATGTGCCTTTAATCAAAGCATGTCCAACAGCTACATAGGATAGGGCTTAACAAAGACTTATTAGCACACTTATGATTTATTCTCTAACAAGAAAGAAAACTTTAAAGAGGAACTTTCCTACTTCCCACAATGGTCAGCTTCAAATGTCTCGGACAACAATGATGCCCCTCCTCCTTCCTGCCCAGAGAAGTACACGCTCCTCCCTCTTCCTCCCTCTTCTATCTACAGTATCTTCTTCTTTCCTTCTAGTACTTGTTCTGTAGGATGATTTTCTTGGACTCAAGTCCTCTGAACCTTCTTTCCTATGCTTCTGAACATCAATTTCGGATCTGTTCAAGCCCTCCACACTCCAGGCTTTCTGCTCCTTGGCTGTTTCTGTGCACTTATTTATATGCTTGACCACTAGCACTGCTGGAGGGTGAGCGACCCCTGAACCACACAGCCTTCCCAGCTATGAGGGGCGCGGAGCAGGGTCTTCTCAGCATGCCAGTGGGAGGGTGGCGGGGACAGCATGGCCAGCACCTCTGTGTAGGGGGGACACACACTTGAAACCCACACTGCCCTCCCAGGTGACCTGGGCTACAGCCCCCAACCCCTTGCTGCCAGCCTGCAAATCCCAGGCATGGAATCCAGCCTTCTGGAAGCCCCTCAGAGGTCCACGCAAGTACCTGGAATCATTCTGAAGGTCCTGACTGAATAAAACCTTCCACAATCCTGAGTTTCAAGACATCATAATTCTTATTTTACAAACACAGAAAATGAGTTTAAGAAGTTATTCTTAAACCAGAAGTAGTCAAGAATCGTTGACTTCAAGGCCTCCTATCAAGCAATTAATTGCAAAAGACCTTGGATAGAAAATACTTCACATTTTTCTCTTTCTATGAAAGTCTTATGGAGGCTATTTGTGTTTTAAAAAATACATATGCAGACATGTATTAGTCTGAATTTACTTTATATCTGAAACATCTACAGTGAACATTTTCTGATTAGGAACTGGCTGAATAATCACGTATACAGTATTGGTAAACAATTGCTTGCTTTTCTTTTAAGCTAACTTATTAAATATGTTACTTTTGGAAAAGATAAAGCATATACTGAAGTATACTATATACTGGGAAGATTTTTAAATGATCTTGGAGGAAACAGTGTGTATTTGTGTTTATATAAAAGGTTAAGGGCAAAAAAGAGAGAGAAGGAGAGAGAGAAAAGAAAGAGACAGCTGTGGTGTAGACAGACAAGCATTTTCCCAAATTCACAGTTCACAGATGTAAGCATGCAAGAAAAAAATGTATGCCTTAATTCTATAATTCAAATTAACTTTGACTCGGAGATCACAGTTCACAGCTTGTTAAAAAATTCAACCTCAGTGATTCTTAGGTCTCTGCCTGGGGTAGAGCAAAGCATCAATAAATTGACACAGCACCAAGGCACTAACAGGAACAAGTTGGGGCTTCAGGGAAAATGACTTCTGCACAAATGTGTCACCACAAGACCCTGCAAGGAGGTCCACATGAGGCACCAGCAGAGGGAGATGCCCGCCTTCCTATGGAGCTGTGATGGCATGGAGCCTGTGGCTGCCTTTGGGACATCATTGCACCAAGTGACATCATCTGAGCCCTAGGTTAGGAGGGAGGCAGGGGCATCAGGCCTCCTGGGAAAGCTTATGTGAGAGACCCCTGGGTGAAACAGGAGCTTCCACGGAAGTTCAAGGGTGAGGCGGGCTGCCTAGTGTGGGGGAGCCAGCTGGAGAATTGCTTTGCTGTGACCACTGTCACCCTGTTTGTTCACCAGCCTAGTGTGGCATGGAAAACAGAGTTTACAGAACTATAGTCTATCCGAGAGTGTAACAGAGACTCCGTGCTATTTACTGTTTATTTCATTGACGATTATAAATCTGAGAAACCTGCCCAAATTAACAAGAGTCCAAATGTCGATATGCTCGTAGGTATTTCAAATTCTTAAGCAATTGTGGAAAGAATCAACATTTTAAATATCTGTGATAATTTGACTTAAAAGAATGAGCCATCATTGATCGTAAAGTTTCACTGTGTATTTCTGTACACCTTGTGTCTGATTTTCCAACTGGTGGGAACTGACAAAACTATAGGGCTTAGCATTTTACAGCAAAGTGCTGAGAGTGGGCTTGCATGCTGGTCCACAACGCATGACCTCGCTGTCTCCTTCACTCCCTGGAGCATCTGGCCATGTGATGAGTCCCCTCCACAGTTCCCCCTTCCCTCTGCGTCGGGGTCAGCACATAGGGACCCTTCTTGTCTCCCTGAAGCTCTTCCTTCCCTTGCCTGTGTCCTGCCCTTGCTCTGAACTCCTGCATGCTCACACTTTTTGTCACAGCCTTCTCCTCCCCTGTTCTCATGATCACACCTGGGTCTGCCTTCAAAGCTTCATCTTACTGCTGAATGTTGGCTCTGTATCTGCAGCTAAACCTCTAGGGACTGGAGACACCAGAAACTTGACAGACCTACCTGACTCTCCATGTGGCCTACCAGCATGTCTCACCTCCTGTGACCTTGTCTGAGGGAGAGCAGCACCATACAGTGCCGATGATGGCAGCTCTCCTTCTCTGTCACTCACAGCTCACCTAGCTCTCATCCACCTGCCCCTGCCATCCTGCACTCCTGTAGCTTCCTCTAGACCTCTCTCACCCGCATCTCCCTAGCACACTCACTCTGCTCTCCCCACCGCATCTAGAATCAGCCTCAGGGCATGCACTGTGGCCCCATGCTCTCGCCTCCACCCTCGTCTGTGCCTCTCTGAGCTCTGGCACCGGCCACCAGGAAGCACTTGCAGCACAAGAGCCTGTGATGGTGCCACACTCTGGACATGCAGCTCCTGTGCCTGAGGTGACAAATGACAACGTCATTTTCTTTCAGTGGCAGAAAGGTGGTGACTGCCCTATTAAAGAGACACCCCCAAAACCCCACAGATTTCTGGCGGCATGTGTCTGTAGTCCCTGCTACTTGGGAGGCTGAGGCAGGAGAATCATGTGAACCCAGAAGTGAGCCGAGACTGCACCACTGTACTCTAGCCTGGCGACAGTGCAAGACTCAGTCTCAAAAAGAAAAAAAAAAAAAAGAAACCCACAGATTTCTGTTTGATCAGGGAGGACAATAGCAGGAGCCTAATGGATGTTGCAAAGCTATTTGTATTTGGTTGCTGTTTTTACTTCACAATATTTACCATGGTTTTAGTTACTAACTTACTTGTTTTGCGGTTTCTACACTTGATCTTAAGCTCCATCAGGACAGGGACTGTTTCAGTTAGAACCTGTGATGTATGCAGAGTGGCTGCTCTTTGGGCCAGCAGAGATTTGATGTTCCATAAATATATGCTGGAGAAAGACTGAACGAATGAATTAGGGAAGGAAGGAAGTGTGGTCAGCCTGGAACGAGAATGACATTATTCCTCCCATATTTGCTAAAGAGTGCTGATTAATATTTTTCCCATTATGATCTCTAACAAGAGTTATGATATTAGTCAGCGTGAAGGTAAAACAACAAACATGAACTTCACCAGCATGGAAAGATTTCAACCCAAGGTACCATAAACTAAATATGAATAAAGAAAATTATTACAGTTGGTTTCATCCAAGAAAATATTAACTCTGAAAATTTGCCACGAGAATTAAAGCCATACAAACCTTCTATACACCTGAAATTTGATACCCCAAAGTTATCTGCATGAAAAAAATGTGTCAGAAATATGTACAACCTACTTAATCATTAAGATTCACAGATCAACAAGTACAAAGGGGACATTTCCTGTCCATTGCAGCTCCCCTTCCCAAGGAGGCAAATGTGACGTGGAGCTACGGACTCAGTGCTGACCAGAGGATGCTCAGAATGGACATTGCTTTGGTGAAAACTTTCATAGTATTTGCCATTTTGTGAAGATATGGACTACTCATTACGCTATGGACACAATTCTGAGTGTCCTGTATTTATGGTTTAGCACTCAAATTAAAAACTATAGATACTTATCATGAAAAGGACAGAACTATTTCAAGACTTTAAATATTCATTAAAGCTGATACAACTATTATTCAAGAGACATCAATACTTGTAATCACATTAAAATATCATTAAATATTATACTGCACTACATATTTGTCTCAGTAGAAGAGTAAGCACGTTACATTCTAGGGTTATCAGATTAAATACCGGCTGCCCATTTAAATTTGAATTTCAGATAAACATGAATGCTTTTTTAGTATTAGTATGTCCTATTCAATATTATTCATGGTTTATCTGAAATCCAAATTTAAGTGGGCAGCTGGTATTTGTATTTGCTACATCTGGCAGCCCTACTACATCACATACCCTTTGATCATCTTGGCAAGCTAGTGAAGGTATATTGAATATATGTAGCAACATACTCCCACTTTATAGATGAGGATATTGAGTTTTAGAGAACAGAACTGACATAAATATTCTATGAACTGGTTAGACATGAAATGCCTTTTCACTTCAATGTTGATGAATGAAATAAAGGATTATAACAATGTTCTCCAAAGTGAATATTAATTTTAAAGTTACTGCTGAGGATACAGACCAAAACAGAGGAAGAGATAGTTCTGCTTCGATTCCACTGTCTTTTTTTCCATGCTCTCTTCTAGAAGTCATAGAACTTAACCAACTGGAGGGCAACAAGAAGAAATTCAGCATTCTAACGAATGCTGGGAAAAAGCTCCATACCACTAATCAGCAGAGAAATGCAAATCAAAACCAGAATGAGATACCATCTCACGCCAGTCAGAATCATGATTATTAAACAGTCCGGAAACATCAGATGCACACATGCGTTGATTGCAGCACTATTCATAACAGCAAAGACTTGGAACCAATCCTAATGCTCATCATTGATAGACTGGAAAATGTGATACATATACACCACGAAATACTATGCAGCCATGAAAAAGGATGAGTTCATGTTCTTTGCAGGGACATGGATAAAGCTAGAAACAAGCATTCTCAGCAAACAAACACAAGAACAGTAAATCAAACACCGCATGTTCTCACTCATAAGTGGGAGTTGAACATTGAGAACACACGGACATAGAGAGAAGAACAATACACAGCTGGGCCTGTTGGGGGGTGGGGAACTTGGAGGACAGGTCAGTAGATGCAGCAAACCACCACGGCACACATATACCTATGTAACAAACCTGCATGTTCTGCATATGTATCCTGTTTTTTGTTTGTTTGTATGTTTTTTTTAGAAGAAATAAAGAAATAAAGGTCACTCTTCTCCTGGAAGCCTCCATTGGAAGCCTCTGTCTGCCATCTGTCTCAAGGACAAGCAGAGGTGCATCTGTGTCAGAGGGCAATGTGTTCTCCTGACCTCAATGACCCCCTCCCTCCCTACATACGAGGTGGACTCGGGCATCCTCAGACAAACAGTGAAAGACAGTCCTGCTCCTTTAAAGCATTTGTTTAAAGAGAGTAACATGCAAAGAAAAGTTCAAATAACTATAGATGAGTAGAAGCTGTGTGTACCCTTAAATGCTGGTATTTCTGAGAATGAGACAAAAGGACGATTGCCTAAAGAAACAAGGACCATGTAACAGGCTGTCACCAGACCAGCCCTCACGGCATGCCTGCCAATGAGAAGAAGAGGACCCTCCTGGGAACAGATCACCACACTGTAGGTCGAAACAATTCTTAATATTGTTTTTGGCTGGAGATCAATGCGGTCAAAGAAGACAAGGAGTAAATCTGACAGCAGGTAGAAGATGCAGAGGTAAACCTGGATTACCATAATGATAGAGACGGTCCCTTCAGCCCCTACAATCTGAGCCATCAGGAAAATGACCAGAAGGAAAAGAAGAGGTCATAAATAAAACAAAACAGCAGTAAATTCCATTTGAAACATGACTACCGGGGAAGAAATATGTACACAATGCTCATCAAAAGACAGGAGCGTAACTTGAAAAGGACAAAAAGAAATTACCCCCAAAGATTTCTGCACACAAGAAATGACCCATGAAAACTCATGAAACACAGAGTCTTGTATTACCAATCTCTATCTCACAGGAAAACATGTTCGTGTCCTGGAACAAATGAGTTACTAAGTACACTATGGGAAGAGTAATTGAAAAGAAAAATGTGTTTTTAGCAGGGAATTTTTTTTTTAATGAGAGTTTGAATGAAATAGTGTTCTCAGAGCAGAGTGTGGTAGTAAGTAAAACTGCCAGGACAAATTCCTAATGCATTTCATGGGAACACAGTGACCTGAATGTGGGACCTGGGAAAGTGTAACAGTGATTAAGAGCCCCACAAAACACTGGAGCACTAAAGTTTGGGAGGTAGGGACCAAAAGGGTTTATCCAGAGCAGCAGCGTCCAATCGAGATATATCAGAATCCACAAAAGTAATTTAAAATTTCTCTAGATGCCACATTTAAAAGGAAAAAAAAGGAAACAGATGAATAAATTTTAATTACATATTTTACTTAATACAATGTTTCCAAAAATGATCATATGTGATATGTCATATATAATCAATATAAAATATTTGGCTTTTTTACACTAAATGAAATCCCAGTGTATTTTATACTTATAGTCCATTTCAATTTGTACTAACCACATTTCTGCTGGCCAGGGACACATTTCAGGAGGCTGTAGCTAACACAGTGGACCACCTGAGGATGTACCAGGGTGTCCTGGTGCTGCTCCAGAGAGCCAGATACCCAGACCCTGCCTACACACAAACAAGAGACAAGTCCAAACCCACAACATCATGAGCTTCAGTTTTCTGCATTTCACATATTGTACCTTGCCCTGTTTTTTAAATATAGAGGTCTTTCTCTAGAAGTGTTGAAAAATCCCTGCACCAGACCAACTGCCTCCTCTTTCAAGCAAGATGATGGAGGCCCATCAAGGTGAAGTAACAGCGGACAGCTACACAGCCAGTGGAAGCAGCAATGAGGATGAAACCTGGTCTCTAGCTTATTACCTGGACACGTGGTACCACCTGCTGGCACCCAGCTCACAGGCAGTGGCAGATGCCCTGTGGGGGTGAATGCGATTATTGCTAATTCATTTCAGAACCTTATTGATGGACAGAAAGCAATCATGACGATTAGAGAAAGTTATTTCTGTTTTTCATCTGTTTGCTTAGTAGAGTTTTCTATCTCCCTAGAGGTCAAGCTAATCCCTACTTTTCTTTGGAGTGTAGCTTCTGTATCTCTTTTATGAATAACCCTGACTGACGTCCCAAGCAGAAACACTGCGGCCAACATGATTTTCCATCATCCAGAGCCTGAATAATCCACATATTAAAGTCAGTGCAAATCACAGGGTTGGGAGAAATCAGATGTGTTTATCCCTAAATTAAGCTAACAAGGAAAAACAAGCACAGGTAAACAGCATGATATCCAAACAAACAATGACTGGCTTTGGTCATCTCTAGATGTGAACCTTCTTTCATCATTATATTTTCAAAGTTAAACTTTCAAACAGTCAAAGATATGACGGATATTAAGTTTGGAAGGGACCTATAACAGTATTTTAAATTGTGCAGTTGAGAAAAGCAAGGTCCAGAAATGTTAAGTGATTTCCAAAGGTCAGAATACTGGGCCAGAGTTTAGGTCCTGTTCATATGGATCAAGAGCTGGTTTCTAAACTTTTGAAAGGTAATTTTGTTTCAAAAGTATGAAAAGAGATATGCAATCCCTATAATGGTGCCTCAGTAATAGTATGGTTTGTGAGTTCCTAAAAATCTAGGTGAACGGATGAAACAGCAGATTAAATAGTAGTTGTTATTCCAGGTGAAGAAGCAGCTATGATTTACAGACATTTGCTTATCTTATCATGCCATTGACTACACAGAAAACTAGTGTTTAAGGGGTGCTAAGCCCAGGGCAGCTCTGACTTCTCTATCGGACTTCAACCTCCCATTTCTATGAGCTCATGAAGCACACAAGAGAAGAGACTGATGAAAAGAAACATTCCATTGCAGTTTTATTTTAAAAAAGAAGAACTTAAACGACAATTAGTTTAGACATTAAAATTGATAATAAAAATAAGCCCCTTAAATCACTATTTGCTATATATATTGTAGATGCTCATGTGCATAATTCAATTATTAGTGGTTAAAAATTAACCATAGTTTTGGCTCTGGGGGCAAATAGCTGATATTTTTTAACTTTCAATGTCCAAGTAGCTACCATGAATTTTATGATTTGAACAAGATTCATTTTGCATCTTTGGAGTACTGGTCAATTTAAATGAATACAAGTGCAACAATCTCTCCTTTGTTATGCAAATATAACTTATACCAAGATAGAGACTGTTATGAGCTGAACTATGCCCACCCAAAAGTCCTATGTTTAAGTCCTAGCCCTCAAAACCTCAGAATGTGACTGTATTTGAAGACAGGCCCTCTAAAGTGATTTAGGGTAATATGCTATCATTAGCGTAAGGCCCTCATCCAACATGAGTGAGGTCCTCATAAAAAGAGAAGGTTAGGATACAGGCAGAGAAATGAGATCATGGAATGACAAAGATAGAAGGTGGCCATCTGCAAGCGAAGAGGAGAGGCCTCAGGAGAAACCAAACCCGTCGACAACTTGACACTGCACTTCCAGCCTCCAGGGCTGAGAAATCAGTTTCTGTTGTTTAAGTTGCCCGGTACCATAGTACTTTGTTATGGCACTCCAAGCAATATTGCGTTATATAATAATTACATATTACTTATATAACATAATGTATATTTATAATATAAATATTTGTATATTTATATATTTATAAATATATATAGACTACGCATATAAATGTCCAGAGTAGGAAACAGAAATAATAGATTTTGGCATGCAGATAAACTGTTAAGAGCAATTTAAAAACTAGATTATAAACATTTTTCTGCTTTCCTCTAAAATATTGTGATTCAAATTCTAATATGGAAGCATTATAAATTATATATTAGTTTCCATCTTTTTAACCTTGTACTATAACCTTGTACTCATATTATGAATAGTCTATGATTTTTAAACATTTTCATTTATTTCACTTAACTACCTATATATGTAGTTCTGATCTAGAAAAGTGGCAGGGAATTACATGGAACATGAAACATTTTGCAAAATTAATGCATTTGATAAATATGACGTAATAATTTGTATGGTTGGTGCTATCACTCAAAACCTTTATGCTAATGCCTCTGGTGATCTTCGGGGGGTATCAGAGTGATCTAAATGAGCACTAAAGAATTGACTTCCAAGTAACTAAAGAAAAGGTCTCGGCTTATAATGAATTTCTTATTGAAGGCTTTCTAGAATTTTAGTTCCATCAACATTTGAAAAATTTATGAAAATAAATCTTTTTAAGGAAGAAAGTAAAGTGGGAAACAGGGAAAGATGGCGAGAGAAGGGAAAGAACACACAGTAAACCTAATATAGCATTTACTGTAACAATGAGGAAACACTGTGCACTTGCCCATATGTCTGTATGATGATAGCCTTCTACAATTAATGCATGAACAATGAAGAACTTAATGCTTAAACAGTATTTACATGAAAGTCCCTGCGTCTCATGTGTATAATGGCTTAAATCCCGATACACCTGAGAGCACCGAGCAACCAAAAAAGACTCAAAGAAATTATTTTGTCTCAAGAACAGCAGCCCGAATCACTTCCAAAACAGAAGATAAATAGATATTTTCTCTAAGGTGCAATAAAAAAGTTAAAGCGTAGAACTGTAATATATCGGATATATATAAAAATTCTTACTTTGTGTGAAAAGAAAAAAGTCATACCCACAAAGAGAGGGAAAATAGTTGAAGAAAATGTGAAATAAAGAGCTTATTGCAAAGCATTAGATGATTAAATAATCTGTTATCCGAATTCCATTCTCTTTTCATTAATTCTATAACTTTTGTTATACTTTAAAGTATTTTTTTATTATTCAAACTTCAGTGTGCCAAATCCAATAGAGAAATTAAACCTGTGAAGGAGACAAGTGGCTCCCCTAAGAATGGTCACTTATGACAAGACTGGAGATTCATGTGGACACAGAGGCCACTAACTTGGGAAGCTCAATCAGTTTATTTCCAGTTGTGCATTTGGATTCTATTTGATTCTCTGCCACCATAACCAAGAGGCATTTCTAGTGTTTGGCTCATTGACCCAGAGTCACTGCAGAGTAAAAGAAAAGCTTTTGTATTTGTATGTGTTACCATACCAAGCATTATCAGGGAGGTAATGATGAAATACCCGCTTCCACTCACTGGGCAACTCATCACCATGGCAACAGATCATTAAATAAAGTTCATCAATTCAGCTGGTCATTATCTCAAAGCAGCAGACAGCTAATATGTTAAGGAAAGTTCTTTCTCTTTACTTGTAAATGTGCAACTGAATTAAATTGGTCTTGGCACTGGGAGCTCAACATTACATTTATACAGCAAAGAGGAATTTCAAACAGAAAAAAACAGGTCTTCTTGGCTGGTGTATAGCTGAAAAGGAGATTTTAATTCACTCAGTTATCAGATTCAACTAATGGCTTATTTTTTCCTGAAAAGGATAGCCAGTCAGTTTAAACTTTCCTGGTCATAAATTAAGTGCAAAATTTTGAAATCACAAAGTATTATTATTTTAAACCATATTCCCATATCCTGACTCTCTGCATGTAAGTTCTGGAGAGTCAGCACTAGGGGATGCAGCCTGCCTTGTTCACTGTGACCCTGTTGGCTTCCAGAGCAAAGCCCGGCACACAGTAGGTGCTCAAGCAGAGACATGTTCACCCTGTGGCCTCTGGGGCCCAATAGCCCAGGGTAAACTCCAGGCTCTCACAGTCACAGGCCATGTGACCAAGCACAGGTCACTCACATCTCTGTGCCTGCTTCTCCCCAGTGCCCAGCTCACAGGGTTGGGGGCCACTAAGTGAGTTCAACTGTATGTTTGTTTGGATGGTACCTGACACACAGGGCACATCGTATAGGAGTTTGCTGGTATTCTTTTCTTGTTAATGTTTAGCTTGTAAATGGTTAAGTCCTATTCAAGTTTTGTCTAACATCGGCAAGATCCCTGCCTCCACCACTACTCACTGTACATGAGCCAGGAGGAGAAATGACATCTCTTTTACAGCTGCTTTGACTGCCTTGCTGGACAAAACCTCAAAAGCTCCTTTCAGTACTCTAAATCATAAGCCAGTGCTTATAGGAAATTTACCACTGCATTTCCTGTGAATAAAAACCATATTACTTTGAAAACAAGAGTGCAATTAATAGAGTCCTCTGGGTATCCTTTCTAAACTCTCATCTAACCCACAGCTTAAATATAACTCCAATCATTCTGTTAAGGAAGCAATTCAAGTTTCTAAAAGGAAATTACTTGCCTTAGATTTATTGTATCTAAATTACAAAACAACCACCCAGTTGGTAAGGTTGGCAGCCCTTCTCTGACAGTCACCAGGCAGGCATCCAGAGTCTAAATTACCCTCTAGCCCCCAGTGGTGAAATTTATACTGTGTCTGGTCCCATTAGTTGTCAGTTGAGATGGTTGAGAAAAATCTATGCTAAGCACTTTTGCACTTTTGAAACATTAATTTCAAAGGAAAAAAGAGAACTCTCTTACACAGTAGAGTAAGAAAATTATTTTGTCATTTTTCTCAGTGGCTACATTACACCAATTACGACTAGTGCCTGATGTTCCAAGCTTTTTGTTAGCTCTTTATGAGCTTTCTTTAGGCCTTGTCTTATCCATTTCTATGGTTTCAAAGAAAACCCAAGGCTCCTATTACTGACCCAAACCTTCCTCTCTGGCTTCAAAGAAGGCTTTCCAACCGAGTCCTAGGCAGACCACATGCAGCTAGAACTCAGTATACTACAAACTGGTAACTCAGTGTTTCCCCTTTGGCTCAAATCTGTCCATGCACCTGAAATCCTGAATCCACTGGCTAGGATGAAATATTCAATCTGACTGTCCTACCATTCAGCTTCATCTCCTATCTCTTTACCCATAACTGCAGCTCATGTCAATGTCTCCCTCTTTCCAGAACACCCCAGGACTTTCTAGATCTGCATGCTTTGCATATTCTGTGCCCTCTCCACCAGGTAGCCATCTCCCCATCACTCAAGAGCCAGCTCCCGGGCCTCTGCTCTGGGTGGAGGGGGGGATCTTTTCTCACCTCCCAGGCCAGCTCAGTGCTCCCAAAGTCTGTGTGCTCATGGAAGGTATTCTTCCTTCAATTAAGATAGTGCATTGGGTCAAACAAAAAAAATAAATGTCTGTCTTTTGTGGGACATGAGCTTTCCTTGGTGTGATGTGCTGAGTCTTATCCTTATTTATCACACCTTCACGCTCTCAGGATAGGGTATGCCATCAGTTGGGGCTTAGTGAATGAACATATGAGGATTTCACAATTCTAGAATCATGCCTCAGAAGTCAATCTCTAAGCTCACAGTGGAAATGTATCTTTCAAATTTCCTGGTTATTGCCAAGAAGTATCAGAATAACCATGCTAAAAAAATTCTATGAGTGTCCAGAGCACACAGGTCACCCCTAACATTTTATGCACTCCTCTACCCTGAAAGTCGCCCATGAGGTGAGAAGTTGGAGTGAGGTGGAGTGGGGCAGGGATCTGAAAAGGAAGGTGTGCCAGGAGGAGAGCCCTCAGTCCAGCAGAGTGGACCCCAAGCTTTATGACTAGAGAAGCTACTGAGGGAGAAGGCTGAGATGGACCTTTTGGGTGCAGCCCTAAAGACTGTGATTTGGGAGGTCTGCCATGGGCCTGGGGATCATCATCAATCATTAATAAACATCCTAGGTGACTCTAACTCAGAGGATCTAGGATGATCCTTTGACCAATAATAAGAGGCGGTTTTTAGTCCACGTCACCAGATGCCAACGGGGAGGTCAGTGAATTAAGAACTTTGAGTCTTGACTATCCCTTAACTTTCAGAAGGCCTTATGTAAAGTGCATAGCATAGTGCCAAGGTAAAGGGAAGTACTTTCTGTGTCTTCGTCATTGTTACCGTATGGGTGAGGAGGAGGATGCCATGGCCAAGGGCCCTTCCTCCATCCCAGATGCTCTTCTTTCCATATACTAAAACTGCTGCAGGAAAGACCAATGGGCAAGGATGCTACCTTCATCCTGTGCCAGGGCTGGATATACACTGCTTTCTATTTAATGCATGATAGTTTAATTCTTGCTTGACAGATGCAAAATCTGAGAGTTGCAGAGGCTACATCATTTTCTGACAGTGCCCAGCTTACAAAAGGTGAAGGGAATATTTGATTGAAATGCACCTGGAACAAAAGCTTAAATGTTCCTTCAGGCCACGCTGCTGTGGCATGGTCTTTTTCTAACTACTTTATTCATATGTGAATCTCATCCTTCTTCTAAAATCCTGGTGCATTAACCATCACCCAAAGAGCTACATTTAACACACACTTGTGTCATTCCTTAATGACATCACAAGACTCAGGCCCCTCTGCCAAAACTGCACACTCCTTAAAGGACAAAGTATTTGAGTTACAAAAGACAAAAAAATCTCTGGGGGCTACGGTACAGCACGGATACTATAGTTAACAATACTGTAATGTACACTTGAAATTTGCCAAGAGAGTAGGTTTTACATGTCCATACCACAAGAAAAAAGCAAGAAAGCAAGGAAGGAAAAACAGGGTACCTGGGTGACCTGATGGGTGTGTTAATTAGCTTGATGGTGGTGATCATTTCACAGTGTGTTCACATACTGAATCAAGTGGCAGACCTCAAATATATACAATTCGTATTTTTAAAAAACCCTTAATAAACACCTAAGGTTCTCTTATATCTTGAACCTCACATAGTAAGTAATGTGTCCTCTCTCCATGCTTGCTTATTAGTCCTGGAGTAATACATATATAACGAGTTTGGCTTCGTTCAGAGAGCTGGACGACTGCCACGAAGTGTAAATGTGTTGAGTGCACTGTGTCGCACCCTGGTTTAGTGCTTACTAACTGGACTTTTCGTCTAGGAGCAGAACCACGTAATGTTCATGTGATACAAAGGACATACCCGGCCAGGTTGGGCTTGCTAACCTGACCTCCTTCTATCGTTTTCTATCTCCCCTTGAACAAATAAGCCCTGGCATAGTCAGAGGCTATCCTGCTCTCCTCTCTCTTCTACACGCGGAGCAGCTTTGGGGTGGCCTCTGGACAGGACTGACTGTTCCTTCAGCTGCTTCATGACAAGAAGGGGGCTCCAGGCTGCTCAGGTCTGTGGTGGGCCACTCAAATGACTCTGCCCTCGTGATAATTCCTGACTCAGAACTACCAACTATTTGCTCTAGGACACAAATACTCATGAGTTCATTGGCTCGTTGGGTGTATATTTATTAAGAACTTATTTGGGTCCTATTCTGGCTTAGCCGCTCTTGCTACAAAAATACCAACTTCCAAAGGTGTTTCTGATGTTTGGACACTGGGATCAATGTCCACCGATTTCCTTGACCTGAGAGAACGTGTTATCTGAAGGGAATTATTTTCATCTGTCTGTGTTCTGTCTGGGAGGTGTGAGCCACAGCAAATGGTGCATATGAATTAACAAGTCAGGAGTGACAATGCCCCCCTTTTTCTAGCTTAAGTATAAACAAGGTCTGTGCATTCTGAGAGCTTTCAAATGCTTCCGTGTCCGACCTCCCATGCCCAGCCTGGTAGGGTAGAGCAGCCTCATGGATGGATTTCTTCATCCATCATGAACATGGATGACTCATTTGCAACCAATGTGGGATGAAGAATAAATGTGAAACTTTGGTACACAATACAGTCCTTGCCTTTTGTGAACTTATTTTGAAGTAGATACCCATGCACGTCACTAGGACTTTGTGCCATACTCCACCTCCCAACATGTACATGTTATAGGAACCTACTTTTAGATGTAAACATATTAAAATAAGTCTCTATTAAAAAATAAAAGACAGGGCGGACATATTGAAATAGACTGAATGTTTGTGCCTCCCACCCCCAGATTTAGAGGTTGAAATCCTAACTCCCAATGTGCTGATATTGGGAGGAGGGGCCTTTGGGAAGTGATTAGGTCGTGAGGGTGGGGCCCTCATGAATGGGATTGGTGCCCTTCTAAAATAGGTCTCAGAGCCCTGGCTTGCCTCTTCTCCTCTGTGAGCACACAGGGAAAGATGGCTACTCACAGTGCAGAAAATGGTCCTCATGAGAACCCGAGCATGCTGGCATCCTGATTTCACAGCTTCTCATCCTCCAGCACTATAAGAAATACGTTTCTGCTGTTTCTAAGCCACCCAGTCTACAGTAGTTTTTTACAGCATCCAGGACTAAGACGAGTATATAATAAAGGAGACCCTTTCATTCACCAACAGTCCTACTGGGGAATGTCCAGCCATTCTTTGGGTGGTGTCCCGTTCGTTCAGAGCTTGACATGGAGCCCACACCCTCCTCCTTCCTCACCCCTAGATCTACGTACTGGTTGGATCAAGTGAACTGAAAGAAGAAGGGGCTCCGCATGGGGTAGGGGTTGGAATTCCTCTGCTATCCTCCTACAAGAAACAGAAAAAGTGAAAGAAAAGGGGTGAGTGAAAAAGTAGAATGATGGCAAAAAGATGCCTGCATCTCCATCAATCCTTCTTTGTGACCACAGGTCCTCCCATCATGTTTTCAAATCACACAATTCTGTACTTTTTTCCTTTTAAAAGACAATTTCGGGAAGGGGTTGAGTTGCTGTTTGACAGTGAGAGATATTTATTCACCCTTAATATCGACAGGACTTCGTGAGCATAAGCCCAGGGATTGGTAACAGAAATAATGAAGAGGGCTATGGACTTCCTAGGCAGGAAGTTGAGAGTCTGAAATAAGAAAGCAAACAGCAAACATCTGGAAGGCAGGACAGGCCCAGCTGGCATATGAGGGGCAGGAGCGACACGTTTTCTTAAATGTCAATTTGGAGAAAAAATAGTTTTAAATTGGGACTCACAGTTGAGATGACAAGCTGAAAGATTCAACCATTAATATGCCCCACACTCACGATGCAGAGTCCAGGGCCCTCAGCTCTCCGGCTTCCATTGACTTTCCAGTGAGGCTCCCCAAGTCTTTTCACAGTGTGGATTTATGATCAATGAGGAATCCCAGCCCAATTCTTACTGGGCAGCAGGAAAATTATGAGTCTTAACCAATTCACTGCTTTTCCTAACTGAGCTGTGGGTGGCTGAGAGGCAGTCTGGTCTCAACACTAGCTGTATGTCCTCTAAACAAACACACAGGCTGTGGTAAGGGTTCCATCAGACAGCAGGCATCAGAAGAGCTGGAGGATGAGAGGTCAGTCCCTGGAGATGGGCGGGAAGGAGTGGGCACAAACCACAGGGCACAGAAATGACTATGTTTCTGAGATAAGGATATGTCCCAGGACACAACACAAAGCTCAGATACTAGAGCAAAGAACTGATCACTTGAGAAGGTGTCAAAGGCCAGGTCACTCAAACTGGGTGAAAGGTCAGAGCTGAGCCAGGACAAAGATGACCTAACATTGAGGGTGGGCCCTCGAGCTCCTGGCATGCCCTGACTCAAGCCGGAAAAACTCCAGAATTTGGGAAACTAGGAGTACAGGTTAAGGGACCCCAGCTGTAAGAGTGAGAGGGTCCCAAAGACAAGCCGTCAGGTGAATCACCACAGGTCAGCAATTCAATAAAGCCCCAGACAACTGGCTCTTATCCCATCCATTGCACAGAGAAATGAATGCTGCCTGGAGATATTAAAAACGTCAATACTGTGTAATCAATATGATTTCTAATTGGAGGAAAATTATAGTTTAACTCAAAGAGCAGCAGTTCCCTATGAAGATTGCCATTTAAAGACAATTTACCAAGGACAAATCAAGGCATTTGTGGTTGAAACTATTTTTTCAGTGTTCTTCTGCTAAGGACAAGGTCAGATTTTTAAAATTAATCAAATGATCGTATCACTGAAGGTCTAAATGAAGTTTCTACTCTGATAATTAATCTGGGAGATCACTTTCAATACTAAAATTTATATATATATGTATATATATGTTATATACATATATATATAAATTTTAGTATTGATATTTTTTTTTTTTTTTTTTTTTTTACAAAATCCCTTAATCATATTTGGGCATTCAGAAAATAAATTACTAAATTTTTATCATTGTCACAAATACATAAAAATTGAAGCCTACAAAAGCCTCTAAACTGTTCTGGGGATGTGGAAATCAAATTCGACCTGGCATAACTCAAGCTCACTTTAAAGGATTTCTTCATAATTTCAGACAACAATGCTCAATATTTTAGTAACACATGAGAACAATTCATAACACATATTTTCTGGTTACAATAAAGAAATCTTTAGTTTCTTGAGCAAATTTTCTTTTCCTTTCTCTCAATCTCAATTTTAATTTCTTAACAAAAAGTACAATGTGTTTAACCAGATTCACTATGCTCAGTTGAAACACAGTGGTTAGAATAAAATTAGGTAGCAAGAAATACCCTTCTAAACAATGCTTTCATCTCAAAATGGTTTAAAACTTTCAAACATAGCTGAGCTGTCGCAGCCTTCAAAATCCAGAATTTGGTGATAAGTGTTCTCTTGGTCAGAAGCTTATTAAACATGTGTTGATTGCTCTTAAATGGGAAAACAAAATTAAAAGCTCTTTACTGCTGTTTTCATACTGCTCCTTTTTTGGGATTAGTCGAAATACTGAAATGGTGCTGGTTAGGATCTGAAGGAAGGATGAATGCATACAGGGACTGACGGCTCCCTGCTTTCCCATAACTGATTCACTCAGCATTTATTTTGCACTTACTACAATCAGACAATTCCAAACAGGGAAAGTTGTTTTCTTCACACTGCTTATTTCCTTTGGCCTAGAAGAATAACAGGCTACATAATTATAATTTCAGATTTCCTCAACTTTAGGGTATCTTTAGTCCATTCAAACTGCTATAACAAAATATCACAGAATGGGGGGTTATGAACAACAGAGATTTATATCTTATAGTTCTAAAGCCTTGGAAGTCCCAGGTCAGGGTGCCTGCAGATTTGGTGTCTGGTCACAGTCAATGCCTTACAGATGGCACCTTCATTCCGTGTCTCACTTGATGGAAGAGGTGAGGATCTCTTTAAAATCTCTTCTATTAGGGCACTAATCCCATTCATGAGGAATCCATCCTCATGACCTAATCACCTTCTAAAGTCTCCACTTCCAGATACCTCACACTGGAGATTAGGTTTCAGCTTATTTTCAATCTGGAGAAACACAAGCACTGGGACCATTGCAAGAGGACTGGTTAGGTACAGGCTGCTTTGATTCTTCATACAAGATCTCATTAACACATTTGCATGTCCTCAGCTTCTCCAAGAAAATGTTGATCTGATGGGTAAGACAGGATCAGGCAGGAACAGTGCTGCTCCTAGGGACACAGCTCAAAACATCATTCCTTTCTTAACATTATAATAATTCTGTTTAAGCACCCAAAAATACCATACCTAAGAAGTAGAGTGTTGGACTTCAAGTTTCAACAAGGAAAGAGAGATGAAAATATTATAAACTAATACATAATTGAACAGATTTTTAGGCTGTGTTTTGAAACAATCAAAATAAAAGTAATTCTGATGCTGACATCTCTGCAAGAGACAAATACTGTTCTCCTCATACCTGCGACAAGTATGCAGTTAGACTTGGGCACTGTCAATAATTTCACTACTGTAAATTACAGCTTACTCCAGACATCCTGGTGGATGGAAATGTCCTAAGTATTAATTTTCTGGGAGATTTGAGGTGAGTTTGTTTCCACTAATGACTTCCAGGTGGGAACCGTAATATTCACAGCTATACCCTACTTCCTACTCCCAACCTTCTCTACTCCCAGGTAAGTGAAATATCTTCCTCTGTTCCTTAAGGGATCTCAGTACCCTCATCTTCTCTGAAAAGGCTTTAGTGAAAAGATGTGATGAAGTGCCTTTCCTTCCAGTCATTCTGCTGTGTAACAACTTCTGGAGGAAAGTTCATCTGTAACACCATTGTTATTCCTACTTTATCACACATTGGAGGATGTATCCATACCTTTGATGTCCTTCAGAGTGCACTGCTGTCTGTTTTAGAATTTAATTACAGAGGTCAAGGCCTAAATGTACTTAGTAATGGCTGATCATCATTGCCAGGCAGGGGCCATCTATCCAAGTTAACAAGGATGACAGGATGTGCTTAGGTCAAGAATAAAAACATCACACACTCAAAACCAAGGCAGAAAAAAACAATTCTACAAGGAATTTGACTGCTATAATTAGATATGATTCCACCTTGCACCAGGAAATACAGCCCAAGCAACCTTATTCCTTCAGAAAGTCTCTGCTACCATGTCCTTTATGTTAGACTACATCATAATAAGAAGCTTCACTCTGCAGACCTTTTAAGGGTTAAGAGACGACAGCTCTGTGGTGATGGGAGCATGGAGTCAGAGAGCTCTCCTTGAGCAAAGATTCCACTTGTTAACACATCATAGCAGAATCAAATCATTCCAGATTGTAAAAGAATCAAATTATTCTAAGAAGAATTTTGTTTTCTGATTTCACAGCTTCGAGAATGCCTATCATGGGCCAGGTAATAGCAATTTTATATATTATTCTGATACTCAGCAGCAACTGGAAGTGTGGTAGAGTTTTAAAATTCTGCTTCTTGCATCCCGAAAGGAATTGCAAAGGTCATCCAGATCCTATAAGTTCATGGAGGCTCAAGTTACTCCCAAGCAGTGGACACTTTTTTCTTACAGGATTCTTTAGAATCCTTGAATAACTGGGTGTCAGAGTGGTCCTCTGACAGTGGTCCCTGAATAACTGGGCATCAGAGACACAACACGCCCTGGGACAGAGATGCAGTCACCTCACTGCCTGTATTTCTGCCTCCAGTTAGGCAAATGTTTACACCTCCAGTTAGGAAAAGAACATCCATCCCATCGGCAGTACAAAGAAAGGAAAGGAGGAAAGTGCAGAGATAGAGGGGTGCAAGCAGAGACGGCGGTGGCCCTTACACATTTAACGCTGACAGACAGGGGTTTGGTTTGTTTGTGCACTTGGTTTTCGTCAGTGGGAAATTACTCTGTGAATGCCAAGCATCATATGGCATTTTCCTTTTGTCCTTCTCTTCTATATTCTGGAATTTTTCTTTTTCGTTATAGACATTTGCTCACGGAGCACTTGCGAAAATGGAAAATAACTCCATTTGGTGGAAATACTTCAGCTAGGTCTGGATAACTAGATGTAGAGTAAATAACCAATGTAATTACTTGTGCAGCAGCTCAAACCAGAATAATTTCTCCCTTTAAATAGGAACAGCCCTCGTAAGTGCAGTCCTAGCTGTTTGCTCCAAAGAAAACCATTTTACATTTAATTTTAAACTTTCAAAATTGAAACATATTTAGAGGGTTTTTTGGGGTGAGCATAAGAGGTCATATCTGTAAGAGAGAGGGCATCTAAGAGACGTCCTGAGGTAGGCAGATTCCTAAAACAGTCACTACCATTCCCAGTCTCTAGTGTTTATGTTCCGCATAGTCCTCTCCCGTGAGTATTGGCCAGACCTATGAACATGATGGTGTGTCGCTCCTGTGATTAGATTACACGACATGGCAACAGTGAAGGAATTCTCCAGATAAAAGTCAGATCACAAACAAGTTAATTTTAAGTTAGTCAAAAGCTGGACCATCTTGGATGAGCCTAACTTAATCAGGTGAAAAACCCTAAAGGGAGGATTTGGCTTCCCTGAGAAGATAGGCTCTCCTTGCCGGCTGCATAGAGTAAGTGGCCACACTGAAGGATATGGGTGGAAAGCGGCAGGTGGTCTTAGGATGTGAGAGGAAATTCTGCCAACAGCCAGGAAAAACCTGTTGCTGTTTATTTCCTTATGGTGTTGATAGCCATAAGGAAATAAACTTTGTTAACAAACTGAATAAGCTTGAAAGTTGATTCTCACTAGTCAGGCCTTCAGATGACATTGCAGCCCTAGCTGACATCCTGATTGCAGCCTAGTGACACCAGCTAAGCAGTACCTGGGGTCCTGATCCATGGAAATTGTGAGATAATAAGTGTATGATGCTTGCAAATACTAAGAATATGATAATATGCTGTACAACAATACAAGAATAACATGTCCTCTGAATACCCTATTTAACACCTTATTGAACTGTGTGTGACACCCAGGTCCCCTCTGAGGTTAGCTGTCTTGCTCTTGCTGAAACAAGAGACCCCAGTTCTGACAGAAATGACACCTACTTCCTATTCCCAAGCTGACGGTTTCAGAAGTGGGCTCTTGACCCAAGGATGGCTACTCTGCCAGCTGACCAGCAGTATCGGTGGTGGCCTAGCCTGGAGCGTGTGGCACATCCAGGATAACTGTGATCTAGTAGTCAGATCAGACCCTCCTTCTCAGGAATGTGAGTTAAGGAATGCACAGATGGGTGACCACTGATGGGGAAGCAGAAACATGTATCCTTAAAATATACCCCATTGCTTAAAGTAACCCCAAAATTTCCTCACTGCCAAAATAACCTATGAAATTAGGTAGAATTTAAATAGAATTATCAGATATGGACAGTAATAAAGATCTTGCTTACCCAGGGTGTGGGTACCACTGTCATTGGACTGTTTCAGCAACAGCAACAGAATTAATCCCATAGACAGAGGAGTGGGAGGAGTGGGGATCGCAGTTGATTCATTGGAGTGATAGCACTTAAATTCTTCCTATTTGGTCAGATGCACAGTCACTTGGAAACCAGAAAACTGGGGCAGTGACAGGCTGCTGAAGTCTCTTTGGAACCTGGTTACCCCACAGAACTGAGTTCAGGGTGCAGGTTACAGAAAATGAAGGCAGAGGACAAGATGAGTACTTTAAATGATGGAGTCATTTAAGATGCTCTTCTAATTGCAGCTGTAAGACAAAATTACAGGAAACGTTGATGCTGACTGTAACCCAATATGCCTGAGGTTCTATGAGGGCAAGCCGTGTGCCTGACATCCCTCATCTGAACGTTTAGAAGGCTTCATTCTGGTGGAAATATATTTGTATTTTCTGTCAATTTGCATTTTCTGAAGTCAGTGCCTTGACTTGGCCTTCATTGAAGATTGACTTGTTAATCTTTGTTCACAACCACGGTGAGTGCCATGCAAGCTCCTGAGAAGCTGTCCAGGCTCATCTCCACTGTCTCTTCCCCAACTTGGACATCTCAGGACATCCCTAGGAAATGTAGGCCTGGGCTGCTCCTAGGTGATCCTAAAAGACATCCTCCATCTCACAAGTTACTAAGGTTATGTGGATTTTGACTTTGAACCCAGCCCTAGCACCCTATTAGAACTTTGAAACTAAGCACGATGATATTGGAAATGGCCACACAGGGACACATGTCAAGAATTATCATCCAGCCGATGGGATGGATTGGCTTCTGAGCACTTAATTTTTACATACTTATCAGCGTCATTTTAGTTCTATCTCTGGTATACATAAACCCCTTGGCAGAACTTATAATAAATTGGAATTTACGTGACAGTAAAGCAGAAAAATTGAAAGTTACAGCCTGTTTCATTCAAAACTAACAAAACTGATGCCTCATGGTGACCGAACTTGGATTTATTCCTTAAAAAAATTTTTAGTTGATAAATGCTCATTATGAAGAAAATAATTTTTAAAAACCTACCAAGAATCTCATTACCCATGTTAAATCACTAGTAGGATCTGCTCTCTTAAATATTTTTTTCAAAAAATATTCTCACCAGACTATATTGAACATAAAAAATAATTTCAGTTATATTCTACTTGGACATTTGGATCTTACCAAAGTGAATCCCAGAGTGGGAGGAAAAAAAATAGTAGATAAGCTGTCTTTATTTATTTATTTATTTATTTATTTATTTATTTTGAGATTGAGTCTTGCTTTGTCATCAGGCTGGAGTGCAATGGCACAGTCTCGGTCCACTGCAACCTCTCTCCCCTGGGTCAAGCGATTCTCTTGCCTCAGCCTCCCGAGTAGGTGAGATTATAGCCACCTGCCACCACATCCAGCTTATTTTTTGTATTTTTAGTAGAGATGGGTTTCACCATGTTAGCCAGGCTGGTCTTGAACCCCTGACCTCGTGACCTCGTGACCTCATGATCCACCCACCTCAGCTTCCCAAAGTGCTGGGATTACAGGCATGAGCCACCACACATGGCCAGATAAGCTCTCTTTTAAGACATGCCAGCATTCTATATGGATAGTAGTTAAAAAGCATTGGAAATAATTGTAAAATGTGTTTTACCACAACAAATGATATGGATGAAGATGGATGAGCCATTTAGTTGAAAGCCCTTAGTCGCTATAAAGACCTATGTGCTTATCATCAACTAGAAAAGTCCTTTTGTAAAAAACAGTTGCAGATATATCATCAAATTAGCAGTCAAGTGGCTCTTCTCATAACTTAATTTTCCAGGATAAATACCTTAAAAATTCCTAAGCATGTGTCTACATTACATATTCCAGTAACTCGTGTTCTACATTAGCAGTAGAGTCCCTCTGTAGAAGTAGAGGTTAGACTTGGCAAAAATAAGAAAACCTGGGGCATTGAATCAAGATTTTAAAAAATCCTTGTAGTTATAATACCATCATCTCAAACAGAAACAATGCCACCCTAACTGGGTTTTTGTATAAGCAGGAGGACAGCAGGTTTGGGAAGAAAAATCCACTCTGCTTAATCTCCTAGCCACTGCTATTATACCAAATTGAGTTATATCAAAAATTTGTATCAGGCAGGATCTATATGAAAAGAAGTAAAGAAAAACAATTTTATTTAATTACTTATTTTTTTGTCCACAGACCATGATCATTACTTCTGAGGGCAACTTTCAGTCAATACTAATCATGTGAAACCTGAGAGAGGAAGGTCACCTGCTTCAGGCAGGTCTAAAGCAAAGAAAGGTGAAGAGGAGGAAAGAGACCAAGAAGAAAACAGTAAAATTGTCTGCTCCATGAAGATGAAGTGGATTGCATCCCATTTAGAACATATTGGGAAATTTACAGATTCATAGCTTATAGCTTCATTTTATTTTGTGGTTGGGAGGCCAGGCGTCAGCTACTAAAAATATTCATAAAACATGTTTAAAAGTAAAACATATTAAAATACAAGAACTAATGTTCTCACATTTAATCAAACAAAACCATTAGTTGTTTTATAGCATTTTAAGTGGTTTGGCATATATTATTTTCAACAGTTGATTTTCATTTTAATTAGGCCTAACACAAACTCATACTAAAGAACTTATTGTGTCCCTGGAGTTTGGGTTATGGAGCAGCATCAGGGAGCAGGAGAAAGCCAGGCTACTCTTTCAATCTGACTGTAAGGGCAGGTGCAAAGTGGCAGAGTCTACACAGGTATATTAGTAACCTAGGGCTGCTGCAATAAAGTAGCACATTCTGGTGGGCTTAAAGCAGCAGAAATGTATTTGCTCACAGTTCTCGGTGCTGGAAGTCTGAAATCAAGCTGTCAGGAGAACCACAATTCCTTAAGAGTCTGGTGGAATTCTTGTCTCATCCTAGCTTCTGGTGGTAGCTGTGCATTCCTGGTGTTCCCTGGCTTGTATTTATGCACTCCAATCTCCGCCCATGTTGTCACATGGCATTCTCCTGGTTTGCCTTTCTTCTCATCTTACAACCACACCAGTCATACTGGATTAAGGGTCCACAGTACTCCAGGATAACTTCATCTCAACTTAACTAATTACATGCTCAAAGGCCCTATTTCCAAATAAGGTCAAATAGGGTACTGAAGGGTTAGGAATTTACACATATCTTCTTGGGGAACACAGTTTAACCCACATTAACAGGTAATTGAGTTGCTATTACTTGCTGCAATTATTCTATCAATAAATAAAAAATTCATGAAATTTTATCAAATAAGCACTCAGACTAGGCAATGTACCCTTTCAGTTGATGGGAGCCTCTAACATGAAGCACATATGATGCAAGGCCAGACTAGGTTTGGATTTCTAATTTCTGGTGAGAAGGACAGACTTTGGAGTGAATGTTAAAAAAAAAAAATTCCAACATGATAATTTTTCACAAGGTAATAATTGTTTCTGATGCTTAGATAGCTGCAAATTGCTTAGAAACATTGAGTGAGATAATTCTTAGGAGTGATGGCAACTGTAAATGTATTAACTTAATTTTTGGTACCTGGAAGGGTAACCTTGGGGTCTCTAAAGTCATATGTATGTTGGTCAAGGGAATGTCAAGGTCTTTTCCTCACTCAGCTTTGCCTTCTTTTTTAAGATAGGGACCTGAAAGCCTTGAAAAGTAGGTGCTAGGAAGAAAATTGCAGGGAGATAGGAAAGTCAGAAACAGAATTTCAGCATTTATTGAGCTGGTTGGCCACTGTCATTCTTGCAGAAGAAACTTCTAGAGTACATAGAACATTGTTTCCTTGTCTTTTCTACAATTTTGGAAGTCATTTTGATCTCCTGACTTTAAAAATGGTTTGTAGCAAGCAACCACAAAAAAGCACTCCTTTGTACTTAAAGTGAGTTTGGAAGGGAAGAGTGGGAACTGGGAGGTCACTGGTCACATTTCATCCCTGCTGCTCAGGGCAAAGCTAAGTGAAGGTGGCAGACGTGAGTCTCGGGCCCCCAGGTACATCCAGGAATCTCCTCTTTCTTCCCTGAGGTTCCACTGACCCCCGTCCCTGCCCCTGTGCACCTCAGAACCTCCCCCACTTGGGGACCCCTCTTTCTTATTCCATCATTCTTCCTCCTCAGTGAGATGGTGCCCATAGGTAGCCAGATTCATGGGTTCACAGACGCTAATCTGTACTGAACATAGTCAAAATTGCATGTGCCAAAAATCCAAAGTCCTTAAAGGTGGAATTCCATCCTTGCCTTGTATTAATACCTCTTGAAAAGCACTGAACACCATGGATTTCAGGAGTTGTCCTAAGAAACTATTCTGCTGCTGCCTGTCTAACTTCTCTGGTGGTTGGTTTTTCTCAGTTCGCAGCCCCCCGGCACCCCACCAAACACACACACACAGCCACGCCTCCTTCCGCAGCCCACACCTGCTCTTGGTTCCCGTTAGTGCTTCACTTTAGGGACTGACTCAGCCCTCAGCCAAGTCCTCCCCTTCCCCTTGACCTCCCAGCCCAGGCTCTAGGTCTGCATCAGCGGTTTGGGATGGGACTGACAGAAACACACTCCTCTGAGGTCCACAAGGGATGCGACAGTGGCATGTGGAGATGGGGAGGGGAGACCAGAAACATTTACAGATGAATTTCCCCATGACAGGCGCAAAGCTGCCTGCTGACACCCACAGGTAACGTGCCCTTGCCAACCCCACATGGTCCCCCATTCTGCTGTCTCCCCTGACCCCCGCTCCACCTCGCTCCCAGCCTCAGAGTCCCTCATCTATAAAGAAGTTGTCTAGATGGGCATCCAGTTCCTGACCTCTGTCCCCTCCTCAACTCAGCCCAATCCCTATCCACCCCAACTTTCCGTGAAAAACAGCACAACTTCCAACTTTAACAGACCTGTTTCTCTCCTCACACTGCACATTTCTTTTTAACACTGAAACCCCTGCCTCCCCCATCCCATCCTCCTGTTTCATTTTTTTCCTATTTAACATTTAATGTAATTGCTTATTTTGTTATCCATGTCCCCCTCCAAAATATAAGCCTCCTGAGGACAGGGTGTCTGTCTGTCTTGCTCATTGCTGAATCCCCTCCAGTGAATTCTGGCACAAAAAAACTCCAGTGTCTTCCTTTGGGGAAAGGCCACTAGAAGTATCAACAGGCCAAACCAAAAACATCAGGAGTCATTCTTAATTGCATCCATTCTCTCACTCCTCCAAAACACCTGCCGCATCTGTCAGCTTCTCTTCAAGAAATTAACCAAGAGCAGCATTTCTCAAACTGATAGTGTTCCATTACCACTCCCACAAGAAGACTTCTCACATGTTTTTCCTGATTGTCTCCTCACCCATGAAATTTTAATACTACAGATACTCCGTACGGTATATTTGCTTGTATAGTGCATGTATATTTGAAGAAAAACAAGATTTTTTTGTTCCCCTAAGAACTAATGTTTGCTTCCTTGAGGGTAACATCTGCCTATTTCTGGCTGAGCCTGCCGTGCTCACTTCTTCCTAGACCTTCTTGATGACTTCAATAGTCTTGACCCCAGCCGACTCTTCCTTACTCAGTTGCAAAGCAATGACATCTAGAAGGCCTGCTTACTTTTAGACAATGGTGATCATGTAGCAAGACAGTAATGGTAGTATAGAAAGAAACCGTACCCCAGATTTTACCCTGCTTCCACCCTTGTGTTACCCTCTGATTCATTCTCCAGGATTTATAGATAGTAATCTTTGAAGACGTGCATCATATCATGTAACTTCATTTTTTTTTAACAGAACTTTCAGTAATTATATGCTTTGGTTAAAATCTGAATTTTTAAACATAGCTAGAAGGCACATATGAGCTATCCCTGCCTGTATTTGGAGCCCTGAAACTCTACAGGGTTGAGTGAACTCCAGGCATTGTCAGATCCCTTACTGTGATTGCCTAGAAAACAGAGTGTGAAGCAAGGATTCGGTGCTAATGCATTACTGGGGATGCAATCCCAGGGCGGTGTGGTGAGGGAAGGAAGAAGGAGCAGGAAAGAGCAGCCAGCGATGCCACGATTTGTTGCCATGTGGCCCTTTCTTTATGCTGAATCACAAAGAGACATCTGCTTGGCTACATGAGGAGCCTGCCCTTGGACAGCCGCCTGGAGGTGACATTGGAAGGGCTATCACCAGCTCTGCCCTTACCCCACATCTCTCTGGACGAGGCTTGCTTCATGGAGAGTTAATCCTTCTGCACTTCTGGGCTGCAGCTACCAGCTCCTCCAACGTCTGCTTGAGAAGCCATATCTCACAGCCCGAAGCGAGGGATCTCATCCAAGGCCAGATGTGGCAAGAGCGCCACAGACGCCTGGCCACCAGCTGCTCGGCATCAACTGGAGGAACCTCCTGGTCCTGCTCAGGAATCTGTCAGCCACGGTGGCAGCTGAGGGTCCAGGGTCAAGTACGCCTGAGAGAACCTGCAGCTGTGCTTGTGCCCTGACCAATCAGCGTTCCTTCTCTGTACTCTGAGCTCCTTATGCTCCAGCACACCTGGAGCCTCGGCTCACGTGACACCTTAATGGTTGTTCCTCAGATAGTAAAACGGGTCCCCAGCACCGCACTCGCCCTCTTTCCACAACAGCTTTCCTGGGGGTTTTGTTCTGATGTTCTTCTTTGGCTAGCAGCCAAGGTTTTCTGTTTTTCACGGATATATTACCCCTAAATTTCCCATGTACCTTTATTTTTGATGGAAAGATTAGCCTAGAATAACATTCTTGAGTCCCATCTATTTTCCTCTAATGTTCTACTTGAAATCTGGTACGAAGTGTTCCCCCATTTTGGTTTTACTTCTTTCTCAAACATTCTCACATCATTTGGTTGAATTTAGCCACTAATTAGTCTTATTTCATGTTTGTAAACGAGATTTTTTGTTTTCTATTCCTTGAGATTTTCATTTTTGAGAGTGTCTGCCTTTTTTTTTAATTCTTGGGTGAGTATAATATCCTCAATTCACATTTTCTTTTTTTCATAATTTTGTATAATCATGTTTCACAGACTTACACAGCTGCAGAGTATTCTCAGACCATGTGACTTTTTTCATTTTTAGTTATTTTTTTCCTCCCTAACACCTAAATATTATTTCTATATTCTTGGAATTTAAAAACTTACCTGGCTGGTGTTCATTTATTCTGAATTAATATCGCTCAAATACAGAACTCTTTGAAATCCATAGACTCAGTTCTTCCTTTATTTCAGGGAAATTGTCTTCAATAATGTCTTTGGGTACGACTTCTTAGCTCCACAGACAGGGTTCTTCAGTTCAAAGACACCAATCTCTCTGTGCGTTCCATTGTGTTTGTGGGTTCTTCATATTTAAAACCTTATCTTTTATTTCTACATTTGCCACCTTAACCATTGCAAACATTTACTCTGTGGCTAAGCTTCAGCTTTGTTTTTGTTTCCATGAAGTTTCTAAGTTAATTATCACTATTGTAATAGAAGAGAGCCTCGTTTTGATCGTCTACTTATTCCCTTATTTTTTTGAACTTCCTTTTCATTTCATTTTGTTTTTTTCATTATTTCAACTCTGGGTACTTACTTTATTTAAATTGTTCTCCCTTTCTTTCAAGCAAAGTGACTTTATGGCACACGTCCTTCTGCTCCTGCTGGGATGCCGTCTATTCCACCTGCTTTTCTGTAGACTGAAGTGACACGACAGGGGTGCAGAGAAGGAAGCTCAGCTGCGGCTCCCTCTTTGTTCAAGGTCTTGAGCCTTCCTTTTTGAGACAGTGTCTTAACTCTGGTGCCCAGGCTGGAGTCCAGTGGTGCAATCCTAGCTCATTGCAGCCTCTAATTCCTAGGCTCAAGCAGTCCCCCCAACACAGCCTCCAGAGTAGCTGGGACTACAGGTGCACACCATCACACCTGCCTAATTTTAAAAATGTCTGTAGACATGCAGTGTCGCTATGTTGCCCCTGCTGGCCTCAAACTTCTGGCCCCAAGTGATCCTCCTGCCTTAGCTTCCCAAAGCGCTGCGATTACAGGTGTGAGCCACCATGTCCAGCTCTGTATTTTGAGATTTCTATAAATATTTTATTCCAGAAAACAATTGACCTTGGGGCTGGGGAAAGAGAAGGAAATACAGCTGATAATGATGGCACAAGCTCCCATCAGTTCAGCAACTAGAAGCACAGAAACCTCTGTGTGATTGCTTCCTGTTTTTTAATTATCTATTCGCTGTCCTGACTTTTTCTATGTAAAAGTTCAAAATGAAAAACAATGATTTGCAATGTGTATGTGTGCCTTCTTCCTTTAAATTTCTTTAGCATCTGATATGTATTTTTATACAAATGATTATAAATTGTCCTCTAACTAAAACAATTTATAAAATATAACACAAAATGACAAAAAGAGAGATCACATTCTCTTTTAAAAGCACATTTATTGAGATAAAAACTGCATGCTATAAAATTCACCCACTGATTTTTAGTGTATTCTGAGTTACGCAATTATTGTCACAATCTAAGCTTAGAACATTTTCAGGTTATATACAATTTAAAGTTCAAATAATTTTCAAAACACTAGAATTGAGGCAAAGTGAAAATAAAAGTGATATATCTCATCCTAGAAGGGAGAGTAGAAACCCGAAGACTGAATGGTACTTTGGTGGGGGAAGCATAGAAGTAGAAGAACCACGGCCATTCTGTGGATCAGTCCCACAGCAGCAGCCACATGTTTGGACCAGGAGTGCCTGTGGGACTCTGAGGGACTATCACAGAGGTGGGGAAGACCCAGAGGAGACGTATTTCCACGTCAAGTAAGGGGGAAACTCGCAGAATACCTTTGCTCAGCATGACCTTAATTTTGTCTTTCTAGAGAACTCAACAGCTATTTGGATAGGAGACTCAGTCACTTAAAAACTCCACTCATAAATGTTCTAAAGGAGTTACCACTTTCACTTGACTCTGGCTCTGAGAAAATATTCAAAAACCAACTTACAAAATATTAGCACAGTCACGTCTCAGATAACATGCCTGGCCCCGGCTGGATGGACACCGGGAGAAGCACAGGCAGTAGCATGAACATGGATGGACCCAGAATGTATCTAGGGAAGACTGCTGACTCAGCAGGGTGGTAGCAGCGGGAGCCACCACCAAAGAGGCAAGAGGCAGATGAACTACCCAGCAAGAGGGCTCTAGCTTACGTGGATCTGCAGACAATACAGACAAGTAAAACAAACTGGCTTTTCAAACAGCCATTGGCAGGTTTCCTCCCATTTGCATGTGTTCATACAAAATCAAAGTGAGAGAAAATACACCTACCACCAAACCTGGATTCCCACGCCTGGAAGGATATCAAACTGATTCTGTGAGTAAGTTAGGAAGGACTGCAGCTTCACAGTCACTAGTTATGAATGTTTTACCCATGCCTCATCAGTTGATAATCTGTTTAACTCCTGGATAAGGTATGTCAAGTGCAGCCATACTGAAAGATCTCTAGCATGTGTGCTCAGTATCAGATTCCTTTTTAGATTTACCTTTCAAAGTTGTAAAAATTGAAACATATTAGATGTACAGATTTTCAAGGTATATGTAATAATTGGATACATTAATATAATCAAATCAGGGTAATCAAAAAATCCATCTCCTAAAATATTTATGTTTTCTTTACTCCAGGAATATCAGAATTATTCTAGTCTAGCTATTTTCAAATGTTCAATCAATTAATGTTAACTATAGTCGCCATACTGATCTGTTGAACACCAGGTCTCACTTTTAGCTATGTCTATATCTGTACCCATTAATCAATCTCTCTTTATCCCTCCCACCTCAGTATCAGTTTTAATATCAAATGAGATGAATGTCCCTGGTTTGCCTTGATGTAACTACTGGGGCTAGATATAAATAAGAGACCAGATAAACATCAGTCTTTGGATTTGAGAAGTCAAAATCTCTAATCTTTAATATTTCTACTTGTTGGGAGTTGTTCAGCTCTTAGAGGGTTGAATTAAAATGTATATTATTATACCTTCCAGTATTCAATTTTTTAGACATAAAGACGGTATGCTAGATCATTAAAAAAAAACTCTCTTAAAACTAAATATTATTCTTAATTAAAATCTGAAAAAAGAATATATCTCCTTCAAAATATATTAATTAAACAGTACTGTAAGAGTAAATGAACAGAGCCACAATTTAGTTGAGACATGAAATTTGTAATTTATAGAGGTTGTTCGGTTAAAATTGTCAAGCCAGTCTAAACAAGCTGAAATGCTGCCTGGGAATCCACTTTTCGGTAGACCTGTTTTGGTACCCGCCCTGAGTCACTGCATATGATATGGAGCAGGGTTTCTGTAGGACCCCAGGTTTCTGCTGGAAAGTACCTTCACCCACTATGAAGTCCTCCTCCTATTGAGTTTAACAAACAACCCAACTAGTGAGAGATGGAAACTGCCAAAGAGTTCTACATATGGCATCTTTACCCATAATCCCAATTTGTGGTTCAAATTAGCAATATCTTGATATACAACACAATTCGATTTGTGCATAGGCAGTATATTAAAACAAAAGCCAAAAATCAGGTTTATGGAACAATAAAGCAAATCTCTGCAAGATGCATTTGGCAAGTGGCATGTGGTATATCACTATCACCATCAGATCTGCAGAGCAGACGGGGTCAGATGGTCTGGAATCCCTGTAGCAGCTGAGTCCTGAGCTAATCTCACCACGGTGTGGGGGTGAGGGGGTTGGGAGCAGCATTCCAGTTACACTCTCATTCAAAACAGACTTCTGCAAGCAAGTTTCTAGAAACTTTTAAACAATGGTTTTAAATAGTGGTAGAAGTTGCTTGTAGCTATGGACTGAATGTTTGTGTGCCCCCCAAGAGTCACATGTTGAAGCCCTAATTCCCCATGCAATGTAATTAGGAGGCAGGGCTTTGGGGAGGGGATTAGGTCATGAGGACGGAGCCCTTATGAATGGTATGAGTGCCCTTATAAGAAAAGACATAGGAGAGAAGGTCTCTCTTCATTCCGTGAGGACACAACCAGCAGGCAGCCATCTGCAAACCTGCAGCAAGACTAGGAAATGAGTCATCAGCCACCATGATCTTAGACTTCCAGCCTTCAGAACCATGAGAAATACATGTCTGTTATGTAAGTCACCCAGTCTATAGTAAATTGTTATAGTCACTGACTAAGACACTCACCAAAGTAAAAAGAGGGAAGTTTCATCAGAAATCCTCAGAAGTTCACTATAGAGCATTAGAAACACAAGAGAAGCAAATGTCACCTACTCGGGCTCACATTGGGAGCACGTCCAAAGGCTCAGGTTGAGACCTCAGGCTGCTCTACACTGACCCACTCAGGTCTACTCAAGAATAGCCTCAGCCCGTCAAAATGCCTCCCACTCCCAAGGTACTAATGAGGTCCTCAATGGCCTCAGCAAATTGGAAGAAGATGGCCCTGTTCTCTGTGTCATCAGCCTGGATATTTATGGTGAAAACTAGGAACACTTACAGAAAGGTCCAGTTCATTCATCCCACAAACCTATTCCATTTCAGGCACCCTGGGGGACATTAAGGAAATAAATGGCAGAATAAAGAGAAACAATCCTGTCTGTAGTCTCATAAACAAGAAGACAATGCAATAGTAATTCCTTTCCTTCTCTTAAAACAAAAAATCAACAAAAACCCTTTCCTTGACCTCCCCTACCTTCCAGATAGCTCATCAATCCTCCACTCCCCTTCCTTGAAAAGTTTCCAGAGGAGATGCCCTAAGCAGCTGGTTCTGTCTGACTTCTGCCAGCACTCTTCCTCCTGCCCACTTCCTCCTCTTCCCACAGACTGACCCTGAGAGGCAGCTGTGGCCTCCACCTGGCCATCCAGTGGTCACATCTGTCCTTACCTTTCCTGACCACTCAGTGGCACTGCCTGCAGCTGGCCAGTCCCACATCTGGCTCATTGGTTGTTTCCCTTATGGGTGCAGGGCTGGCCCCTCCTGCTCAGTCCCTGATCAGCTTAATCATCATCTCCTGGCAGAGATCAATGTTGATCAGCAAACACAGGAGCCTGCCTGGCACCTGCGGCCACAACCCTCTCTGTGCACCTGCTGTGTCTGCTTGCCATCACCTCTCTGGCATCTTACTGACTGGTCTGTTTATTATCTGCTGTGCCCGCTAGAACGTAAGGTCCAACAGGGCAGGTGATGCCTATGTGTTCACCAGTTTACTCCCCAGTGCTTCCAATGCACAAATAGTAAAGGTTCAGTAGATAGTAGCAACTTCATGGGAAAAAAAGAAACCCTAACTCGTAAAGATGTAATTAGGAATTAGGAAGTTCTTTCAAGAAAAAAATATATTATTATCAGCAACAAAAAACAGTAATTATGCTCCATGAGAAATGACAGTTATACAGAACACTGGACAAAGAATGAGGCGGGGCAGACTCCACTATGAGACAGCTCTGCCTGGGGACCTGAAGGCAGCACAGAAAGGGACACGTCCGCAGAGCTGAGCCAGGTCTCTAAGCCGGCCTCGCACACCCGGAGCCATCTGTGTAATAAACTGAGATGGAACATGCTTTCTACACTCTAGTTGCTTTGGAAACTGAAGAGGTCTAATTGTTACTTGTAATTTGATAAGTATCGTTACCTACATTTGCTGTGAATATTCCATTATTTATGCCACAAAACATATTATTTGAACACTTCCGTGTACCACCATCCATGCAAATATTTTGCGGAAGGCACCGTTTTTGAACAAATGAGAAATCACCAGGACAATCCCAGCACTGGGGTAACAAAGCAATATTTCATCCAGCATCGTCCTCTAACAAAGCACACCATTGTCTCAAATTACCCAAATCCAAATGGTCTTGCCAAAAAGACTTATTTTATGAATAGTTGAGGAATAATAGTAAAGAAGCCACTGTCTTTCCAATTAAAGTTATGACTAATAGAGTGAAAATACATTGAGATTTCCAAAACGAAGCACAGCAGCTGTGGAAGATAAGTGAGCATCGTGGGTTTTGCTGGTCGTAAAAAGAGGCAGCAGACGTAAAGCTTGTAATTGAAATCGCATGTTTAGAATCTAAATCTGAAACACAAAACCAGAAGATGATAGAAATCCCCTCAGAGGAGGGCAGAGCTCCTACCTGTGGCCAAATAGATGATGTGGACGAGCGCGTCTCTGCCCTGCACCACGTCGACAGCCACGTGGGAAAAGCGGCTGTTGTCCTCCATGAAGGACGGCGTGGTGGTCACTGGCTGCACCACCTCATGCATCAGAATGAACTTCTGAGCATCCTGCAGGTTTCTCTCAGTCAGGTTCACGTACAGGCCCTGGTCCACGGTGCCACACTGCAAGGGAAGACAGGCTGTGTTACCAGAGCCACCAGCCTGGACACCCATAGCTGGCTGTGGCCACCCTAGCTGGAGAGTAACTTGGAAATCAGGTAAGCCACAATGCATAACTGAAGTGTGCAAATATGTCTGCTTCTCTATTCTCCCCACAGTCCCCATCCTTAACATCCTTTTCATGTTAGATTTGAACTCATATCTTGGGAGTCTCCTAACATCATCATAAATGAACTGATCAGAAGCTAGAAAAATTAAAGTGATTGCTAACTTTAAGGAGCAGAAGCACAGAAACTTCTCCTTTTCTGTTGAGTCACTTGAAAACTGTCTGGCTAAACACATACTATGATATCTGTCTGAGATATCAGGTAGCAAATTGAAAATGCAACAATTAAGGACCTCATATAGATGCATTAGCTTTTCTACTGTAGTGGGCTGGAGGGTCTATAAGCAAGACATGGATTTCAAGGTGATAGTATTGGGTCATTCTAATCTGTAAAGTGGAACAGCATTCACATGGGATACAAAAATATGGTACTGGCCTTACTGCTTTGTGTTCCTATTTCAAATTAGAAGAAATCATTTAAAAATGGTTAGAGTCCAGGAATATGGAAAAGAATATGGCAAATTTATAAGAACAGAGAGAGAGATGAAGAGATAAGGGAAATGAGGAAGGAAAGGAGATGAGTGGGGAGAAGAGAGTAGAAAGGAATAAAGAAGGAAGAAGGAAAGAACAAGATTTTGAGATACAAAAAGTATCATAGAGATGAATTTGGGACATAAACACAAGGGAAAAATCAGGCCCACAAACTGCTGGGAATTAAATTCTGAGCTGTGCTGTGGGGAGGCTGCGGGTGTCATATAAGACTGTTTCTGGCAAGGATGAGGTAAAAAGAGGGATAGAAAGGAAAGCAAGCTCAGAATCAGAAAACTACTATCAGCCCTTCTAGTATCTTTCATAAACTTTAATTCCTGGTACAAATGGTGACTGATCCCCAGGAGAACTTCACATAAATAGGTTTGATGGAAATGAATTTCCAGGCCTGTATCACCTGAAACTACTGTTTATAACATGTCATGTCTAATGTTTGGTTTTATAACAGGTGAGAGGTGCAGATGTATAAGATGAAACTCGCTTTTTTAAAAGCAGATGATATTTTTGTAGCATTTGATAAAATGATCCATAGGCCATGAAATGATAGGATGATTGCAGAAAAAGAGACTCTGAGAGTCAAAGGGATTTCATGCATCCAGTCCAATGCTTCACTTAGTATCATACCCTTGCAGGGGCACCCTACGTTCCACAGGCAAGGACTGTGCGAGTTCAGGTGCAGGGCTCAGATCTGCCATGACCCAAGTACTACTCTGGCTCCATAACTCTCATGCCACATGGAATCAGGTGAGTGGCAACTCTCCTGCCACATGGTCTCAGGTGAGATCTCACCTCTGAGTCTCTGTCTCTTTATCTGTCCAGTGACTGGGAAAATACTGACTCTGCTCATTTCTCAGGGCTACTGTGAGACCAGCTGAGATAATCCATGGAAAGCATTTGTAAATTAACTGAAAGTCCTTACAAGTTCCAAAGAACAAGACAACGTGCCTGGCACTAAAGAGAAGCCATTTAACTAACGGTGAATGGCAAATGCATTGGTCTTGGAGCAGGACTGCAATTCCATGGTCTGTTGCGCTTCACTGGCCAGAGGGAAATGAGTGAATAAACAAAGAAGGGAAGGAACCAATGAGTGAATACACAAGTAGTTGTTATTGGGGGTGAGGGGATGTGCTAGGGCATTTTATCTAATTACAGTATTAAATAGTAACATTTGGAGGTCAGGGACGTGTCACTGTCTGTCAATACATGTTTTTAAAAATAAAAAAGAGCTCCACCAGGCTTGATCTACTGTCTACACAGGTGAGTTCTAGCTTTGAGCATGACGTTTTGTGTGGTGGTTTACATTCCTGAAATCAGTGATGATACCTAAGGCACAGTGGCCGTTCGCTACCTACTTACTGGGTAAAGTTTGCACACAGGTTTTGTAAGCACAGTGTTCAAAAAAAAAACAAAACAAAAACTGGTATCATGAAAAGCAGGAGGCATAATATAAAAATGAGAATCTCTTGCTGTTCTTAAGGAACCCCGAGAAATTGGAGACCTAACAGGGAGATCTCAGCGGCGGAGGTGAGTCAGGATCACTCGCCATGCCTTGCCGTCTTTATTTATATGTTGCCTGTTTCAATCTCATTTAAGTCATCTGCCAGGATTGCCAAGACTTGGTTTTGAGGTATACCCTACTACTTCTGGGTTTCTTTTGCTGGCCTATTATAGTGAATATTCTACCCAGTGCTTCTCTTTCAAATAGTTGGAAAAGTACTCAGAGTTGTAGAATATATGTATTGGATCATAAGCAATCCACCTAGCTCTCTAAAGTCTGAAAATTTTCTAGCTTTGCCTTATATGCCGGACTCCCACTGTGTCTGTGTGGGGCACTGTGTGACACCCTGGATTCACCATGCAGGAAGAAAACAACAAAAAATAGTAAAAGAACAGCCATTGCTGTCACGTGACCTGCCATCCACAACAGTTGTCGTGCCAACCTCTCTTCAAGTAATATGGTTGGTAATTCTACTATTTTTAAAAAAATAATAAATACTTGCACTTTTGTTTACTTGTTTCACAGACAATGAATCCATTCTCGTCCTAGCACACTAGTGCATGGTGGCCAAGCCCACAATCACCTAATCTCCTGCAGGAGTGCCCAATTTTAATGGCCCCTTTGTTCTCTTACTGACTTCCATCTTACTGTAAACATGCTTTGCGGGCTGGGCATGGTGGCTCATGTCTGTAATCCCAGCACTTTGGGAGGCTGAGGCAGGTGGATCACAAGATCAGGAGTTCAAGACCAGCCTAGCCAACATGGTGAAATCCTGTCTTTACTAAAAATACAAAAATTAGCCAGGCATGGTGGCGGGCACCTGTAATCCCAGGTATTCAGGAGGCTGAGGCATAGAATTGCTTGAACCTGAGAGGCAAAGGTTGCAGTGAGCCGAGATCACACAACTGCACTCCAGCCAGGGCAACACAGCGAGACTCTGTCTCAAAAAATGCTTTGCACGTCCTAATGGGCACAGTCAGATCTCTGCACTTGCTTCTCCAACAATTGCCTCCTCATCCACTTAACTACATTTGAGGCTCTCTTTGTCCATTTCAACTCCATCCTTTCTGAGTGACAGTAATCAGAGCTGCACAGAAAATTCTGGAGTCTGTCACAGTGCAGCTGTGCCACTGGGCCTGGGTGATGTTTTACACCAGTGACTGCCGCGTGTCTTACTGAGTGTCAGGGTCTGGGTGACTTTGAGGACTGCAGCCTCTAGCAGGGTGGGGCTCAGGAGTGCCATCTAGAGTGGTTTATATATTTTGTCTGGGAAAAATAATACTTTTTGTTGTTTTGCTACTGTTTTCATTTGAGATTTCTATATTAAATCTTAAAATATTATGCAGTATCTCTCCTAACCCATCTTCTTCCTGAACTGAAATCTGCTTTCTGCTTCTCTGATTAAGTAGCTACTTCTAGCACATGAGTTACATAAGTACTGCACAAAATTTAAATGTCAGCAGAAAAAAACAAGAGTTTAAAAAATCTAACCACTTTCCATTGTTGGTTATTACAAACATAAGGCCTCTTATACATGTCTGGAGAGGGATCCTTAGTTGAAACTGAATTCCCACTCCCCATCTATGCCAGACTAGATGGTTGCATGAATGTCAGTGAGGAAACTTTGCCAGTATAGTTATCAAATAGTGCAACATAAAAAAAATACTTAGTATATACTTGTACTAGGAGTTAAAGAATCATCATAATCTGTAGGTTGAGCTCCCTTTCGAGTCTTAAAGAATACTCAGAGAAGAGCAGCTCAGCAATGCAAGCTTGCTGCCTGAAACACATGCCAGTTTCTGCATGCTTTATTCATTATGCAGCATGGACTGGCTTCCATCCCATAATGAGAGTAAGTCCTTCAGTGTGACACTGGCATTATAAAAACAGACGCTCCTGGCCTTAGAAAATGAGATTTGCTGTGTGCTCTAAATGTATTCAGATAAACGAGCTACAAGTTACCCACTGCCTGGAGGTGCTAATGGACTACGAAGTTTACTGAGTCACCCTGTTCACTGTAAAGACTTTTGCAAGAAAAAAAATCAATGCATTGAAAATGCATTATAAATACAGTAAGTGTTATTAATTATTTAATCTTCAGGATTTTATTATAGAAAGGACTTTCTTAAAAGGAGTATTTCCTGTATGAAAGAGGAGAAAATGAGACAAAATATGCATTTGTACAACATGGGACACATAGAAGGCACCAAATAAATGATCCTAAGGGTCATTCTTTTTCGTATTTTTAGAGACGGAGTCTTGCTCTGTCACAGACTGGAGTGCAGTGGATGGATTACAGTTTACTGATTGAACTCCTGGGCTCAAGCAATCCTCCAGCTCAGCCTCCCAGGTAGCTAGGACTATAGCTGCATGCCACCATGCCTGGTTAATTTATTATTATTATTTTTGTAGACGCAGGGTCTCATTATGTTGCCTAGGCTTGTCTCGAAATCCTGACCTCAGGAGATCCTCTTGCCTCGGCTTCACAAAGCACTGTGATTACAGGCACGAGCCTCTGTGTTCAGCCCCTAAGAATTATATTTATCAAATATTTTATACAGTAAGTAATGCACATTAATCAGGGTTATCAACATTTACTCCTAAACTATTTCCATGCATTTTTATCCCTCTCCCCATTTTTGATGAAAATAGCAATAAAGATGCACGGTAGATAGATGTGTGATAAAAACGCACATAATTTGCTCAAGCAAAGCCGTGCATGGAAAGACGACATGTAAGCCAGCCATCTTATTTTTAATCCCACACTCCTTCAAAAGTTTAAAGACAGCAAAGGTGGGTGCTGAACAATGAGAAGACGTGGACACAGGGAGGGGAGCATCACACACTGGGGTCTGGTGTGGGGGGCTAAGGGAAGCAAAGTGGGGGGTGGGGAGGGATAACGTGGGGAGAAATGCCAAATATAGATGACGGGGGAAGGGAGGCAGCAAACCACATTGCCATGTGTGTACCTATGCAACAAACCTGCATGATCTGCACATGTATCCCAGAACGTAAAGTACAATTAAAAAAATCAAGTGTTTTTAACCACCCCCTAAAAAAGATAGCAACAAACACAAAGCTCTTTCAAAACAACCAGAATTGAATGGTCCTTGCAAAAATCGAAGTAAAGTGTAAAACAGTTGAACCTTTCCACACTCCCAGTCTGGGGGAGTCCTAGGTACAGGACCCACTTCCGCTACTGATTAGCAACAGTAACTAAGGGCCGTGTAGTTGGAACAGGCTGGGATTTAGCATCAGAACTGAAGTTGGGATCCTCACTTGGCTACCAATCAGCTGTGTGGCTTTGGCCAGGTGACCTGCCCCAGGCCCAGTGTTTTACCCTGCACATGGAGAAGGCATTACCCACCACAACACTGCTGCCGGTGTGGGAGCTGATCTATCCGAAGCATTTAGCACAGCGTCTGGGACCTGCTGGTGCTAAAATTTACAGCCACAATGATGATGATGGTCCCAAGAAAGCTATCAGAAAGCCCTCCAGGGAAACCTGCCTCTGTGGGCTCAGTGTCTCTGAACTACCCAAATTCCTAACCTCCAGTGTGGCCATATATGGAGATGGGGTCCCTATGGTAGTAAATGAGGGTAAGTTAGGTCACAAGGGTGAGGCCTTGTGGGGTAACAGAAAGAGATACCCCAGAGATGTCTCTCTCTCCACCACGTGAGGACGCAGCAAGATGTCCATCTGCAAGCCAGGATGAGAGAGCCCTCACCTGAAAATGACTGTTCACAATTTGGTCGTGAACGTCTAGCTTCTAAAACTGTAAGAAAATAAATGCCTCTTTTTTAACTACCCAGTCTGCGGTGTTTTTTTACAGCAGTCCAAGCTGACAAATACACCTGCCAACTCACCAAACATGAGTAAATGGCTTCATCTCTTTGGGTCTCAGCTTCTTCTGGACACTGGGAGATGGATGACTCAGAAAGCCCTGAAAGCGTGAACCTCCTGCAATTTTGTGATAAGACATGAAGGGCCTCCGCCTCCTCTTCTTTCCCCAGCTGGTTGCATGGCATTCTGTCCTTCCCAACAGGGAATCCCACCACATTTGCCAATTAGCGCTCTAACCCTGTTTGTGTGTCTCCATTGCTCTGTGCCCTGGACCCCATTCATTAGAATGGCATTCGTTACAGATCAGAGGTTCTGAGGACACAGAACCCAGCATCATTAGTACTAATTGAAGCCTGGATTCCTAACCTGCCGCAGAATGCTGGCCTTTTTCAGCTCAGTCCGAGGCGTCACAGCTGACAAAAGGCCCTTTTTGGGTCTCGGCGCCACAATTCACAAAGGGCCCCGGTCTATTGACATTAGCCAGCCAAGTGTGGGGCTGTCCGTGAGGGGCCATGGAGACAGCTGCTGCATGGTGCACACACCCGAACTTTAAATTACCGCTACCTGTCTACACAAGACTTCTGCATTCTTCATGGGGGATGCCGACAGTGCCCTTTGCCCCCCGAGAATTACCTGGAAGTTGGGGTTTGGGTTGGGATACGGCAGCCAGGCGGAACGCGAGTTCTCCTGGTACTTGAAGGGTCCGGCGAAGGCCTGTGCGATGGCGCTCAGGTTGAAGACACACACAGCTGAGGCCGCGATGCTGTTCCTGGAGCCGAGGGAGAGAGGAGAAGGCAGTCAGAGAGCTCGGAAGCACCTGCTGCCCTCCCCCAGCCAAGCGGGCAGCAGCTGTGACCCGGACCAGTTTCCAGAGGTCTCAAGGCCACAGTCTCTTAAACATCCCAAAGGATGAAGTCAGAGTGTGAATGCGGCTCCCCTATAGAGGAGCAAACATCTTGGTAAAGAAACCAGGTTAGTTAGCATTTACCACACTTGTAATCCTGCCAGCCACGATTAATTCACTCAGCTGCAAAAGGGGCAAGAGGGATTTTTGAAGAGCTGTCCGCTTCACTTTTCAAATTCTGAAAAAGACTTCCTTCTCCCGCGGATGGCGTCTCTCATCAACCTTATGCAGCTCCCTTCCTGACCTGCTTATCTGGTCACTTTGCCTGGTAGCAAGGCAAGTTGTTTTGTTTTGGCATGTGTGAGTGTGTGTGTGAGAGTGTGTGTGTGTGTGTGTGTGTGTGTGTGTGTGTGTGTGTTTTAACCAAGATATTTGTCATCCTTTAAAAAAAATCAACTCAAAGTATTTTATACAAAGTGACTGACTCGTCGTATTTTCTTTTAATTTAAAATGGAGTTTAAATTCAGAGTCAAAGAGAAAACTTTGACATAGCACTTACATATGAAATCCTGAAACCGTAATTTAGAATTCATGCTCTTTGAGAGAGTCATAAACGGGAGCCCTCAGAAGGTCAGTGCCCTCTGACTAAGTATGGAAATAGCAAGGTTATTTTGGTTAAGTAAATCTGCATTTTGAGCTCAGTATGGGTTCTCAAAGGGGAGGAGGAGATAAAGAAAGAAAGCTTACATGTATTTTCTCTTGCTCTGAGACAATACCGTATGCATTTCTCATCAATTATTTTTTTTCCTGCATCAAAGGAAAAGTATAACAAGATCCAAAACTGAAATACTTACCTTAGATTTGTTTTATTTAATAAATACTGAATAGGAGCTATGCACTATTCTGAGGACTTCACTAATTCCGATTCATATAATCCTCAAAAGGTGAAGGAAATTTACAGGTAAGAAAAACAAGGCACAGTGAAGACAAGACCCTTCCTCGAAGTTAGCCAGCTACTAAATGGGGAAGCTGGACTTGAACCCCAGGCTAACTCCAAATGACAGGATTTTCAATCTTTTGCAATATCTCTGGGTGAAGCAGACAGGATTCTACTGCAGGGGAGCAGAGAGTAAACACAACCTTTTGGAAAGGTACGGCCTTGAGGGTAGAGATGCATTTTCTCCAGAAGTCCAGCACCAAGGACAAGGACTATGATGATGCACACAGGACCCTGTTCTGGAAAGTAAAGGAGTGAACCCCGGCTATGGGTTCATTCACCTTGCTCTATTATCCTCAGAGAGAATGGGAGAAGTTAAAACAGTTCAGGGAAGAGCTGGTCTTTGAATATGCGAGTAGACTTTAGTAAGAACAAGAAAACAAGTATGCTGGAGTAAAAGTGGCTAGACACAGGACAATCCCATCCAGCAGCCAGAGACGCATGCCTCAGGCCAGGTACAGAGGCAGGCAAATAGGGGATCTTAAGAATAATAACAATATTTCCCTGAGCCCCCTGCTAAGCACTTGATAGGGATCATCTTATTTCTCATAGAGAACCTATAGATCCTGAAAAGACCCTGACTTACAATAAGAAAACAGCAGCACAGAGAGTTTACTTAGCCCAAGTCACAGGCTGCAGGGAAATACACCAGGATTTGTACCTGCTTTGCATGAGGCCCCAGGTTGCCAGGTGGCTACCAGGTAAAGGAAGAACCTAATCTTCCTGCTGGCTTAATGTTCCTCTGTTCACTACACCCACTGCTCTGAATGGTCTGACCTGGGCTCTGGTGTCACCCAGAGACGCCCCTGGATGTCCCAGTAGCTGCCAGTCTGATGACCCTTTAATAGTGTTGTGGGAACCCTTCCTCTCATCCCTGCCCCATTCTCTCGTGAGCACAATTGGTATAGTACAAGCACACCCCATGGCTGCCCCTACCCTTTCACTTGCTATGCTCTGGGGGCAGAGAGTGGGCTTGTGTGACTCCACTGTGCCCTTCCCTCTGCCATGCCCCTCTTCCTAGGATGGGACTGCCTGCAGGAAGTACATCTTCACTCACTTCTCCAGGGTCTCCACACTCGCGGGCAGGTAAAGCCAACCCAGGTCTAGATCATGACCTTGAGAATGAGTAGGCTTAAAGCTGGAATCAGCATGAACAAGCTCACTTGGACAACAGGCCTGCAGCCACCTGTTCCAACCTGGCTTCTAACAGCAATCAAGGTAATAATTTCAAAGAGCAATAAAAAATTCCCACCTCCCACTGCAACTTTACTACCTGTATATCCATATCTATACGTATTAATACTTTACTACAATCTCTACAGTTTACTATCTATCCTATAAACAACTAATGGTAGCCACCATTTTTAGATATCTAGAAAAGAAGCCAAATCTTTAGAGACTCCATTGTAGTAGCACACCATTTCCTACAGGCCAATCCATGCTCAAGAAACTGATAAGACTACACAGTACCAAGAACACAAAATCAAACACCGCATGTTCTCACTCATAGGCGGGTGTTGAACAATGAGAACACATGGACACAGGGAGGGGAGCATCACACACTGGGGTCTGTTGGGGGG
>PVKP010011553.1:0-61068 GCA_004027715.1 Plecturocebus donacophilus | reverse complement strand
CTCCCCAGTAGCTGGGATTACAGGCAGGCACCACCATGCCCAGCTAATTTTTGTGTTTTTAGTAGAAATGGGGTTTCACCATGTTGGCCAGGCTGGTCTTGAACTCCTGACCTTGTGATCCGCCTGCCCTGGCCTCCCAAAGTGCTGGGATTACAGGCGTGAACCACCATGTCTGGCCTACTTGTTCACTCTTATAACCCAATGTTTAGCACAGGGCCCTGCTCATAGTAGATGCTCGATAAATATTTGTTGAATAAATGAATATATTAATGACTTAATGGATAACTTATGAGAAGGTTGGCAAGGCTAGCAGGGAGAAGGGCAACAGCTGGGGTCAAAGGAGGGGCAAGGGCAGCCCAAGCCTTTTGATCTGCTGCTTTTTAGAGGCCTTCTAGGAAGCACCTTGCATTCCTAAAACCAGTGACAGGACTGTGCATGCCCAGGAGCTGGAATCTCTGCCATACACCAAGGGCTCCTGAGTCCTCGTGGTAGCAAGGCATTGGTTGGTTGCAGGATCGGGAGAGCAGATTCTTGGAAGCATCTATAGCAACTTGGCAAATGTGGACAGCAGTACTCAACAATTGAGGAGGTAGGGTAAGGTGGCCCAAGCTCCTGCTTCTCTCCCTGGGCTCCGGGACTCTTCCAGGCTCCTGACTTCTAACTGGGAGGCCTGGCCCAGAGCCTATCCCACTTGGTTCAGACCAACTGAAGGCCTTTCTGCAGAAGTTTCCCTCCCCTTCAGCCCGCAGGGGGTTCCTGTCTCAGCAGGAATTCATACCAGATTGAAATGAGCAGCTGGGGCTGCCTGGATGGGAGGGTGTGTGGTAGAGAGCTGCGATCAAAGGCTCTGTGTGTGAGGGGCAAGGGAGGGAGAGAGTGTGGTGGGGGTGGGTGTGTGCTAGCTTGCCCACAAGTACAAAAAAAAATGAGAGACAGAGACAGAGGCTCAGGGAAAAAGACATGATAAAAGAAAGGGAGAGACAAAGAGTAACAGAGGAAGAGGCAGAAAAAGACAACAGGCACAGAGACAGAGACAAAGAAAGAGACGTGGCAAGGCTGAGAACAGAGGAAAGCAGAAATAGAGATGGAGAAACACAGAGGCTGGGGATAGAACACAAGGGCACCACTAGGAAGTGGTGAAAGGAGAAACAGAAAAGAGGTCCAGGGCAAGGAAAGGGAGGCAGAGGTAGAGAAGGAGAAAGAGACTGAGTCTGAGTCCCGTGTAGCCACTCACTCCGCATGTATTGAGCACTTTCGCCACGGTGGGCACAGTGGGCAGCACAGATCAATGCAAGTAGACATATGACAGGGATGGACAGCGCAGTAATCAGGACCGAAGCTGAGACAGAGATGGAGAAGAGCAGGAGAGGCACAGACTGCAAAGCGAGATAGAGACTGAAGGAAGGACCCAGAAGTAAGAGAAAGTGGCAAAGACAGAAACTCAAGAAAAAGAGGCGGAGACGTGGAGATCCCATGGGCAGAGACGTGGAGACCTTGCAGACAGAGAGGGTAGGACAGGTGGGGGCAGAGGACAGCGGGAGGAGGGCGGATGAGGGCTCCGAGCCCTGCCCGGTCTGTCCTCAGTCCCGTCTCCCGCTGTGCTGCCTCCACTCCACCCAGGCTCCAGTGGCCTCGGCTCTGGAGGCTCCGGAGGAGGCGCTGACTGCAGACGGCCTCCTTAGGTCAAATGGTTTTCTGCCTGAGCCCGGGGTCAGAGTAGAGCCCAGCTCAAGTCAGAGGAGGGGGTTTGGCAGTACAGGGGCATAGAAAGCCTCCCTTTCACCCAGAGACCAGCTTAAGACCATCCTTTGGTTCCACAGAGCCCTCAGAGGATAGGAAAAGGTGCAGGTGGTGGGGAGAGGGGAAGGGGCAAGTGTGTGAGTTGAGTTCCAGAACAGTCAGGGCAGGCGCCTCTTCCTTCTGGGGTCTGTGTGTCAGCCCCCCACACACCGAGTTCTCCCTGGGATCTCAAATTGAGAGATAAGCCATTTATGGCAAATGCTGAGCCCTCCCCCCATCTCCTCCCACGTCATCCCTGAGAAAATGCCGCAGAGAAGAGGGTGGGCTGGAGAATGTCACCTACCCGCTGGTGCCGGGTCTCTGGGCCTGAGAGAAACGCCAGTCCGTGTTGGGTGGGGCTTGCTGTGGAGAAAACAGAGGGAAAGGGGCTGAGTACCTGTGAGAAGTCAGAATGTCACCCGGGCCCCTGGAGATGGGCGGGAGAGAAGGAGGGGAGGGGGCACAGAGAAGAAAACAGGCTAAGAGAGGGCAGGGGTGGACTCATCTCCAAAGACAAAATACATGTGAAGTCTCAGCGGTCTGAGGTACCAGAAACAAAGAGATAAATCACATTTCATCTGACTACAGTGAACAAGCTCAGACTCCTTTCCTACAGAAATGGCTCCTTCCTCCCCACCCCCAGAGTCAGAACTCCTGAGCCAAAATTCAAGGACTGAAGGCATCTTCTGTGGAATTGGGGGAAAAGATGCAGAGAAAGCCCCCTAAAGCGGCAGAGGAGGCTTTTCAGTGAGAATTCCACCAGCCCTAGAATGAATTTATTCAACTCCTCAGCTGGGAACAAAGCATCCTCTGCAGCAAGATGGCTGCTGCTCCGGGTAACCCTTTTGGTGCCAGGTTGTGCAGTGCCACATTCAGAGGGACACCACCTTCAGTCCCTTGGCTTGCAAGGATCTCTTCCCACAGCTAAATACATTATTAATTTAGGAGTCATGCCAGATTGGGCCTTTGCAGGGCATCCAAGTCCCGGGACACTTCTCACTCCTAGAACTCTGTGCCAGACAATGGTCTGTGACTAAGGAGAAGAGAACAAGGCTGCTCTGTCTGAGACAGAGAAAAATGGAAGGGATGCAGGGGGAAGGGATCCAGTTCCCACAGCCTCCAAGCAGGGCCAGCTAAGTCTCCAGGGGTCCTAAGGGGCTGATTTGTAGCCATCTCCCACCTAGCTGAAGGTGCAGGGCTCTGGCCAGCCACTTTATTCCCAAGTCCCTCTGGTCTTTCCAGGGGATGTGTTATCCCATCATACATTCTCATGGAGCACTCCTAGAGCCATCTCCTCACTGGTTCTGCTGTGGGCTGGTAATTAATACTCACACTTGCTCCCAGAAGCAGAGAGTGTGAGTATCTCAGGTTACTCCAGGGAGAAGGAAGCTCCAGAACTGCCAGTGACTCACTCTACGGCTCACAGGTGGCAGTGATGTGAGCAGAACCCAGAAACCTAGCATTCCAGGTGCATCAGGAGTCACCAGCACCATTCTGGGGCTGCCACGGAGAAAAGCACAGGGATGGCCAGCCCTCAGCCACTGTATTCTTAGACACAGCAGAATCTACACAGAGATGCAGTGATTGTGACAGCAGGAAAGGGAGCTGGGGGAAACTCAATCTACATAAGGACAACTGGGCCAAGTTTGCCCTTCGAGGGCTGCTCAGAAATGAGGAGCCATAGAAGACTTTCCCCACAAGTGACATCCTAAAAGAGAAGGAACTCCACCCTTGCCCCATCCCAGCAAAAGCAAAATCCCAGCAGAGGCAACCCCCTTCCTCTTCTGTCCTCGAGCTTTTAAAGTTCCAAGTGCCAAGAAATTCAAAGCACAAATTCTGGAGTTAGACAGGGGTTAGATTTAGATTCCCTCTTACTTGCTCTGTGAACTTGAGCAAGTTACTTGATCTCCGTGAAGCTGTTAATAAGAGATGGATGTTAGTACCTAGCCAATAGCAATGCTGGGAAGAGCAAATGAGATGAAGTTCTTGAAGGAGTTGTATAGTAAGTTTCTCTCAATCAGCTACCAAAATCACCTGGGGGTGTTTCAGAATACAATCCTGATTCCATAGGGGCAGAGTTAGGCATAGATATATTTTGAATAAAAGCTCCTGGAGTTGAGGAAACTTGTGATTTTTACTATTGTAGTTTTCTCACACATAAGGGCACCCTGGCATCAGGCAGAGCCTGCAGCTTTCCATCTGCCAGAGGAGACAGGACTTGTTAGAGTCTCAGATACTTTGGTCACCTCCAAATCTCTGACCCTAGATCGCTGGGCACATTGTGATCACGACGGCGCCAAAAGCCTGTATCTCTGGGCTTTGAGAACCAGGGCGCTCCAGGTTTCCACTTCCTAGAGGAAGGGGCCGCTGGTGCCACTGGAGTCCCAGGCCTGCTGTCCTACAGAGACTCACTCACTCGCCCAAGACCGAGCCCTGCCGCACCTAGGGCTACCGGGCAGCTCTGCATGTTCGCCTGCTGGAGGCTTCTGGGTTGAGGGGTCACCACCCTCGAGAGGAGCCCCGGGCCCATCTGGACCTTGGGTCGTAGAGTCCCGCCCGCCTGGCGCTTAGAGCGCTGAGTCGCTCCAGCGGTCTCGGCGCCGCGCCTCACTCAGGCCGCCCCGAGGCGACCCAGCCCAGCTCAGGGCGCGGGTGGGAGAAGTGAGAGGCTCTGGAGTCCTCACCTGGACCTGGGCAGCCGCCAATCTGGGACCCTCACTAAGGCGGGCACAATCAGCTATGAGTACCCCTGAGCCCGGCGGAGGGAGCAGCGGAGGGGAGCTGCAAGTGGCCCGGGACAGTCCTGTGAACCGGGCCGCGAGCGGGTGGGAGTGAAAGCTGGTATTCGCGTAAGCCCAAGTGCGACGAGTGTGTGCGTGCGTCCGCGCACGTGTGGTGAGGCGTGGCGAGCCTGTGCACCGTGTGTGGGCCGTGGGAGTGGCCTGCAGGGAGGACGCGCAGGAGCCCCGCGCGCACACCTAAGTCCTGCAGACAGATGCGGTTGGGTGATGCGGACCTAGGGAGGGTAACGGCGAAATCACACATGCTGGGAGTTGGGGAGAAACCGAAGAGGAAACCTAAAGATCCTCAAGCAAGCCGGAGCCGGCGCCTAGGAGGCTGGCTGTAGGGGTGGATCTGTGACTGCCTCCTCCCGGGACCCCCGACACCCGCGGAAATCGCCTGAAATTCATCGGAAGTTCGACGGGGGCCCCAGCCTTTTCTGAGTGTGGGAGTGGGGGTCAGTCCCACCTCCCCTCACCCACAGTCGCCACCACCCCTCCGGTGCTCGGAGCCCCATCCCTAATCCGCCACTCCTCTGGTTCCGCGCAAACAGTCCAATGGTCCCGAGAATCGGGTGGAGCGCAGCCAGCGGCCGATCCGGCCCGAGAGGAGTGGATGCAAGTTCAATCCCTTAAGAGGACAGGCGGCTTCTCCAGTGCCGCCCCCAGGAGTCGCCCGGGGCGGCGCCGAGCCCCTCACCTGGCTCCGCTCCCGCAGCGTATTAGAGCGGGACCGGATGGCGTCAGGCTCCAGCGCCAGAGCTGTGGGCTGCTGAACGCTGAGGGGTCTTAGAAAAGTGAAGTCACTGCCGTCCGAGGCCGGTGAAAAGCACGTCCTGTAGCAGTGGCTCTGCGAGTCTGTGGGCCGCAGCGTCACCTCCATGTACTTGAGCGTGCCGTCCGAGCTCACCTGCAGGTTGGGGCTGGACTGCGTATAGAAGTCCCGGGACGGTGAGTCCCGGCGCCTGCAGCACTGCCCTCCACCCCTGTCCTCGTCTGCGTGCCCCTGAAGGCACTTAGCTGACAGAAAGGTGAAGGTGACTAGGGATAAGAGACTGACGGTGGCTAGAGCCACAATGAGGTAAAGGGTAAGGTCTGAACGCTCAGGAGGGTGTATGAGGAAGTCACTGGATTTGGGCATTTCCTCAGGGTCCTCATCCTCCAAAACCAGCAGCACTGTGGCTGTGGAGGACAGTGAAGGATCACCATTGTCCCTCACCAGGACCACCACCTGCTGGGTGTCAGAATCATCCTCCAGTAATGCCCGGGTTGTGCGCACCTCACCAGTGTGTGTAGACACAAGGAACAGTCCTGGGGCTGTGGACTGTGGCAACAGTGAGTAGGAGAGCCATGCATTGTGGCCTGCATCAGCGTCCACAGCTGTCACCTTGGTGACCAAGGAGCCAGCAGGAGCAGAGCGAGGGAGACGCTGGGGGGCTGAGTGTTCCCAGCCTGGCCGTGGGTGCAGCACAGCTGGGGCATTATCATTCTGGTCCAGGACAAACACGTGCAGAGATGTGTTGGCATGCAATGGTGGAGAGCCGGAGTCTCGAACCCCCACCACAATCTGCAGCATCTGCAGCAATTCGTAGTCAAAGGTACGCTGGGCAAAGACCCGTCCATCCCCTGGGTTGATATACACAAAGGATGAGGCTGGGGCTCCCTGAATCTGATTTCCTACAATGGAGTAGGTGAGCCGGGCATTATCCCCAGTGTCTGGATCTGAGGCAGCCACGGTGCAGAGAAGGGAGCCTGGAGGCCGGTTTTCTGGGATGTAAGCAGTGTAAAGCTGCTGGTTGAAGTGGGGTGCATTGTCATTAACATCTGAAATGTTGAGCCTAATGGTGAGATGTTTGTGCAGGGGAGGTGAGCCAGCATCGCTGGCCAGCAGCTCGATGATATAGTGGGATGTGACCTCCCGGTCCAACGGCTGGCTGGTTAGCATCGAGTAGTGGTTCTCAGAAGGCTTAATCTGAAATGGCAGGTCCGGAGAGATATCAAGGCTCACTTCACCATTTCTACCTGAGTCTCGGTCTCGCACATTGAACAACCCCACTACTGTGCCCACTGGTGTGCTCTCTAGGACAGGGTTGGCCAAAGAGGCCAGTAGCACCTCTGGGGCATTGTCATTGACATCCCCCACATCCACCTGAATCACACAGTGGCCCTCCATGGCAGGCTGTCCCTGGTCACGGGCTCTTGCATGAATTTCATAGAAACTTGACTCCTCAAAGTCTATGGGACCCAACACATGGATTGCCCCACTGCTGGGGTCTAGGCCAAAGAGGTTCCGCACTGCCTCAGATGTGTGGTCTCCAAAAGAATAGTCTAGTTGGCCGTTGGTGCCCTCGTCTGGATCAGTGGCATTGAGGCGGAGCAGCAGAGTACCAATGGGTGCATTCTCTGGGATTCCCACACGTAGAACTGAGGATTGGAAGACTGGAGCATTATCATTGACGTCCAGCACAATGACAGAGATAAGGGTGGTTCCTGAGCGAGCTGGGGTTCCCCCATCCACAGCAGTAAGCACCAGCTGATGTCTTGCCTGGGCTTCACGATCCAGCTGCTGCTCTAGCACCAGCTCTGGGAATGGCTTCCCATCTTTTAGGGTTTTCACATTCAGAGAGAAGTGGCTGTTGGGGCTCAGAGTGTAAAAGCTCACAGTATTGGTGCCCACATCCGGATCCTGGGCAGTGTCCAGTGGGAATCGTGCCCCAGGTGCCGCTGATTCTGATATGCGCATCTCTCGCTCAGGGGTGGCAAAGCTAGGAGAGTTGTCATTGAGATCCAGGATCTCTACCTCTACACGGATTAGCTCCAGGGGGTGTTCAGTAACCACCTGTACTGGCAGCAGGCAGCTGGTGCTGGCTCCACATAGGCTCTCTCGGTCAATCTTTTGATTCACTGCCAGGGCACCACTCATCAAGCTCAGGGAAAAATAGCGCCCATTCTCCTCAGAGCCCAACTGCAGCCGGCGGCTCAACAGATCCGTCATCTTTAAGCCCAGATCCTGAGCAACATTCCCCACCAGCGTTCCCGGCTCAGACTCCTCCACCACTGAGTAACGAAGCTGCCCAGACACCCAGCCCCAGCAGCACAAGGACAACATGCACAGCACTTGCCATTTCCCAACGAGCTGTGGGGGTGTCTTGGGCCCCATGACCCAGAAGTCCTTTCCTGGAGAGTAAGTCTGTGCTGTCCTGTCTCCAAGGTAGACCCAGGGCTTGGAATGCAGTAGCTGAAGTCTCTTATGTCTCCTTCTAGCCTCTTAAAAACTGCTCGGAGATTTGCCTGCCTGCAGCAGTTCTTCTTAGTCACCGAGTGGCGGGGGTGGGCAGGGGGGAGGGAAACTGAATTTGAGTGGAGCTGGGGAGCTGGAGGAGGAGAGGCGGGCTGGAAGAGCAGATCTCCCACCTCGGCTCTGAGTCTGATTGGCCAAAAAGTCTGTTTGCTTTCAACCAATTATGAAGTCTCCTCAATCCTGGAAACCTTGGGAACACACGCTGCAAATCTGTGTCACAGAAGCTTCCTACCTCCCCACTCATTTCGTGCTGCAGGTTGATTCAGCCCCCTTGGCAGCAAAGTTTGACAGCTCAGATGGTGCTCAACAGGGAAGACAAAGTGATACAAAACTCCTCAGCGTTCTGTCCCAGCAACTTCCTGCATGACTTCAGAAGCTTCCACCACTTTGCTTGAACCAGCAAAATCTTGTCTTTCTGGGAGAGGCAAAGCCCATTTATTCCCCCTCCCTCCTCCATCCTTCTGAATGCTACTAAGGTGAGAGAAAAGATTAGTAAGAACCTTCTAAAGTCAAGCCCTGACTCTCCAGCAATGCTTTGAGGAAATCTCAATGTGAGCTGACATAAGACAGCTTTTCTGACACCCCAGACTCAGAATGTGGAACGAGTGTTACAGTTTTTGGGTAGGGGAACATTTCTGGGGCTGAATCCGGTCACCCAGGAGGGTGGTCAGAGGCCAAGCATGGATGGCCTCTAAGTTTCATGGTTTCACCAAATTCAGGAGAACTCAACTTAGAGATGCAGAGAGTGGCTGTTTCTATGAATTAGCCAACTGTAAACCAGTTTTCTGGCATAAGTGATTTCACTTACTGCTTTTTTCCAAAGGTAATGACCAACCCGCCCCAGCCTTCCAATTTACATCTAGTTCAAATCCCCAGTAGGGACTTGATCTGAGTCCTAAAGACCCAGACCAAAGGATCTATGCTACCACTCTGATGTGTGCCTCTCTATTCCCTTAGTTCTCTCCTCTTTCTTCTCTCTGCTATGTTTCAACTAGAGAGGTCCCTTTACAGTGTACTAGATACTGTGAGACAAAGATTTTAGTCACCCTCAATCCCTTGGGAATTGGTAATCTAGAGTTAAGGTACTTCAGACCTGATGCCCTCCTTCAGGGAGAGTAGAGAAAACAGATACCTTTGCTCAAGTGATTGCCTGGTGCACTGTACTCTGTGCACCGTAGCCTTCTGTGCTCCCACAGTCCATCAGCATGCTTCCACAACAGCCTGGCTCTTGATCACTAATTTCCTTTCTTACTCAAATATGGGCATGGCCCACCCTCAATGCTAAATTGTGACAACTCTGGTTAATTCAGAAAACAGTTACAAAGCACAGCACTTACCACATAGTTACCTCTCACAAAGATGGTGACATCACTATGGGCTCTTACAGAGAGGCCAGTACTCTCTAGGAAATGGCCCAGCCCTATGCCTGGATCAGAACAACCCTCAAGCATTGGCTGAGCCTGCAAAGGTCTCACCTCTAGCCCATAGAGAAGATCAGAGGGTGGGCAGCTTGGGCGAACAGGCTCCCCTGCCATAGGTGCACTGGGTGACTTCACCATCATGAAGCTATCACTCCGAGTGGGTGCAGAAGCCAAGGGTGTACAGCCGTGAGAGTGGCCTCCCACATCAACAAACTTGATAGGATCATCTGACCCTAGCTGGATTCGGAGGATCCCATTGGAAGGGGGAAGCCCCTCCCTCCTTCGAGATCTGGTGAGACAGGCACAGGTGCCAGCAGGAAAGCAGGTCACTCCGCAGGCTGCCCCACGAAGACACTTAGAGAGTAGTGCCACAAACGAGCCAAAGGAGATGAAGCAAATTGCCACTAGGGACACAGCCAAGTAGAGGGTTAGACGAGATTCTCCTTCCCTTGGAGCTGAAGATTCTCGAAGATCTGGGACAACTGGATGAGTGTCTTCCTCTAAGGACACTAAGAGAGTAACAGAGGTAGAGAGTGGTGGGCTACCACTATCCTTTACCACAATGACCAGCTTCTGTGGTGGGAGGTCAGCTGGGATGGGAACAGCCGTCCGCACCTCCCCAGCATATCGGGAGACTGCAAACAGGCTGGGATCTGGGGCCTCCAGGAGCTGATAGGAAACCCAAGCATTGTAACCTGAATCCAAGTCCACAGCAGTCACCTTTGTGATTAGGTGGCCAGCACCAACCGATGGAGGCAGTGCTTGGGGACATAAGGAACCAGGCCGGGCTCGAGGACGGAGCACAGCTGGGGCATTGTCATTGAGGTCCAGCACGAATAGACGAACTGTCACAGTGCTGCTAAGGGGTGGGTTGCCCCGATCCCGTGCCTGCACCTCAAACTGCAGTGTCTGGGTTTGCTCATAGTCAAAGGATCGAGTAGCATGAACAGCTCCTGTCTGGGGGTTCAGAGAGATGAAGGAGGAAGCTGACACATCTCGATTCCTGGGCTCTAGGAGTGAGTAGGAGATAAGCGCATTCAAGCCAGAGTCTGGGTCAGAGGCTGCAAGGGAGCAAAGCAGGTCCCCTGGGCGATTGTTCTCAGGAACAAACACCTCATGTGACCTCTGAAAGAAAGAGGGTGGATTATCATTCACATCTGAAATATTGAGGAAAATAGTTCTGTGGGTACTCAGAGGAGGGTTTCCAGCATCGGAAGCAGTGACCATGATGTCATAGCTAGATTTGGCCTCTCGATCCAAGGGTCCAGCAGTCACCAGGGAGAACTGGTTCCTGAAGGCAGACTTGAGGGCAAATGGCAAATGGTCAGGAATGCGTAGGCTCACATCTCCATTTGACCCTGAGTCTGGATCCTGCACACTGATAAGTGCCACCACAGTGCCAGGTTCTGCACTCTCAGGGAGGGTTCCAAGCTCTGAGGTCACTGTGATGTAGGGGGCGTTGTCGTTTACATCCAGGAGATCCACTCGAAGGCTGCAATGTTGCTCCATGGCTGGAGAACCCCCATCTCGAGCCCGCACATCAAATTCGTAGTAATTCTCACTCTCAAAGTCTAGGGGCCCCAAAAGAGTAAGCTTTCCCGTAGTGGGGTGCAGGCTAAAGAGGTTCCTCACACGATCAGGGGTATGACCACTGAAATAAAAGGTGACGTTACCACTGGGACCCAGGTCCGGGTCGGAGGCATTGAGCTGGATGAGCACCATGCCCGCTGGTGCGCTCTCCAACACACTAATCCTGTAGCTGGATTGCTGGAAGGCTGGGGCGTTGTCGTTTACGTCCAGCACGGATACCCGGAGCTCTGCGGTGCCAGATCTCGGCGGGTTCCCTCCATCCACAGCAGTCAGAACCAGGCGGTAGTCCGATTGCTTCTCCCGATCTAAAGGCTTCTCCAGGAGCAGCTCTGGGACCAGGCTGCCGTCGCTGCGCTTCTTCACATCCAGCGCAAAGTGTTCATTGGAGCTCAGCCTATAGCTGCTAATGGAATTGCTTCCCACATCTGCATCCTGAGCCTTTTCCAACGGGAAACGCTGTCCTGGAGGAGCTGCCTCCCCAATTTCCAAGTCCAGCTGCTGCCGCGGAAAACGGGGGGCGTGATCATTCACATCTACGATCTCTACCTCTGCTCGGTACATTTCCAAAGGACCTTCCGTGACAAACTCTAGGGGCACGATGCAGCTGGCACTGAGCCCACACAGTGCCTCTCGGTCGATTGGGTTCTTGATGAGCAGTGCTCCGCTGTCCAAATCCACACGGAAGTGTCTTTGGTTCACCTCTCCAGCGACCTGCAGCCTGCGAGCTGACAGACTGTCCGTATCCAGCAGGAAATCTTGGGCGACATTCCCTACAAAAGTCCCTTCCTGTGACTCCTCTGGGACTGGGTAGCGGATCTGCCCACAAACGTAACCCAGGTGGTAAAAAAGGAACAAAAGGGTAGCCCCCCGCCAGATTTCTGCCCAGTTTCTCACCTTGCGGAGCATTGCTGCCGCCGCTAATTCTCTACTTGCTCCTGAGACGCGGATGAAGCCGACCCGCCCCTAACAGCCACAGCAGCTGGAGACACCTATCTCCCTTTCCCCGCGCCAGCTCTGGCGCGGCTCGGCCGGCGCCGTAAGGGTTACGCGCCGTTTTTGCTGGTGGCGGGGTAGATTTGTCTGCCTTTCACCACCCGATTGGCAGACAGCGGCTCCCGGGCTCAGCCAATAGGCTGAGCAGAGAACGTCCCAACAGCAGCAGGGTTAATGCGTCGCAACACTGTGGGGGGAAAATCCCACCCTGTCCTCCTCGCTCCCCCACCCCCCAAAAAAACCCAGCCTATCTTTTCGCCTTCCTCCAGCTCAACGGCGTGTTTCTACGGATTGTTACCTCTGTGGAGAGGCAGACAACATATACGGGTTTTTCTTCTTTTTCCTAACACACCAACTGACCCCGCCCCTTTTCGGCGGGGAAAACAGCCACAGCCTGAGCCCTAGCAACCTGCGGCCCACTGAGAAAGAGAGAGTAACCATTGGAGAGTGGTCACTTTGTACAAGCCAGTGTTGTCATCAACCAGTATTCTAAATGAGTAGCTTCCGTCTCAGTTCGATTGTATTGGAGCAACTGCTAATTAGAACCACTGCCATATATTCAAAACTCTGCCCTTCTGCAGATTATTCAAAAACGGATCCATCTCTTTGCAGAAAAGGCTTACACATTAATGTAGATAATTAAATTTATGCAGAACACGTTTTCATTGTAACAGGAGGCACAGCGGAAACCAAACCTCTCTTATTCAGACATTTGCTAGTGATACTCTAGATACACTAAATTACCATTCACTGATTTCAAGGACAGTATAGAAACACAGTGGAGGAAGCCAGGAGAGGGAGATGTTTCAAAACAGTAAAGAATCAGTGTGTCTGGGAGGTGCTAAGGACCAGATCTCATTACCTGGCAGAATGCTAATGTTCACAGATTTAACAGCTTCCTTGAATGATTGAGAGCAGCTACCAACAGCATCGTGCCTACAAATTCCCTTAATTTGACACCAAGGTATTCTTGATATGTTGTTAATTACCAATGGAGACCATTTCAAAAGAGCAAGCTTTTCACTTAGCCCCAGGGGACCTCTTGGAGCTGGAGACTTGATCTCACCCCACCCCCACCCTCATCCAGACCTCCCAGCAGCCTAGCTACTCCCCTGCACAACAAGCACAGAAACAGCACACTTCACACTGTAGGTACCTGCAACCTGCAATCTGAGTGGCAAACACATCAGAGCACAGAGAGAGAAAAATCCAGCCTGATCTGGACATGAGATTTCTTAATTCAACCAAGTCCTTACCTAGGTTACACTGGCTGCCAAAAAAAGCAGCAACCACTGGAGTTCTTATCTTCCCCCAATTTTTTTTCAAGCCCTGGATCTTTAGGAATATCCTTTTGACTGTGGTAGGAAGCAACATTCTGGTCTCAAAGAGAGGGATCTGGTTTTTTGTGTTCTTTTACACACACACACACACAAACACCCCTAAACCTTCTCCCATAGGAATAATGGAGATGTAAACCAGCCTGATCTATTAGGTGTTTATGCCAGAGTTCACTGTCTCCATGAATGGCACTGTCATCTACCCAGTTGCCTGTCAGAATCTAGGGGGATCAACCTTGACTCATCCCTGCCCCTCACTTCCTACATCATGTCAATCAACAAGTCCTGATGATTTAGTGTAGTCGTCTCCCTCCAGCTGAACTGCCACTGCGCTGGTTCAAGCATTTATCAATCTCCTCTTCAAATATCACAATAGCTTCTCTTTGCCTCCAGTCCCAATGCCCCCAGTCCATTTCACTTATGACTGACAGAAAAATCTTTCTAAAACAAACAAAAAACCCTGATGATATCATATATATGTCAGTTCAAAATTCTGCAGTGACTAGCATCTATATGGAATAAAATAAAAACTCCTTGGGATGGCCTAAAGGTAACTCAGGATCTAACCCCTGCCTACTTGCTTTACGTCATCTCCTATAAAGACTGTCTGTTTTACACACACAGCTTTTTTTTTTGAGATGAGTCTCATTCTGTTACCCAGGCTGGAGTGCAGCGGCGTGATACTGGCTCACTGCAACCTCCGCCTCCTGGGTTCAAGCGATTATCCTGCCTCAGCCTCCCAAGTAGCTGGGATTACAGGCACCTGCCATGATGCCTGGCTAACTTTTCGTATTTTTAGTAGAGACGGGGTTTCACCATGTTGGCCAGGCTGGTTTCAAACTCCTGACCTCAAGTGATCCACCCACCTTGGCCTCCCAAAGTGTTAGAATTAAAGGCGTGAGCTGCCATGCCTGGCCACACATACACTTTAAGGCTCAGTGATACTGAAATATCATAATCCCTCTGCCTGGAATTTCTTGCAATGGCCCTTCCCTGCACTGTCCTTTCCCCTTTCCTATCTGACAAACTACTACTCAACCTTTAGTTCATAGCTCAAGCATCACCACCTCTATCATTTCTTCCTGATTTCCCCAGGCTGACTTAGGTGTTTCTTTCCTTTTGGTCCCACTGAATATCTCCATTATCTTTTTTATTTTTAATTTCTGCATGTCTATCTCCTATGGTACTCTGGGTACCAAAATGATGTCTTTTAATTGTTTACAGTGTCTGGCACATAGGGATGGTAATAAATGGTGAATACTGGTATTATTTTTAGTTCAACAAATAGTTATTGAGTACTTGCTCTGTACAGGCACTTTATATGCATGACTTTTCACTCTCACAACAATTTTGCAAAGTAGATATCCTCTTTATTTTATAGGTGAGGAAACTGGAGTCTAAAGAGATTAAGAGACTTATCTAAAGTTAAATAACTAATATGTGCAGTACTACACTATATTAGCAAGTACAAACCAAAACAAGTACCCAGTCTGTTTTACTAGAACTGGAGCATCATAAAGTCTTAATCCTACATATCTTTGACTTGACCTTTTTATGCCAGCCATATGATTCTTTCATCTCTAGATTTTTTAAAAAACTTATTTTATTTTATTATTTTTTTGAAATGGAGTGAGTTTTGCTCTTGTTGCCCAGGCTGGAATGCATGGCATGATCTTGGCTCATAGCAACCTCCACCTCCCAGGTTCAAGCAATTCTTCTGCCTCAGTCTCCCAAGTACCTGGAATTATAGGCACCCACCACCACACCTGGCTAACTTTTGTATTATTATTATTTTTTTATACAGAGTTTCATTCTTATTGCCCAGACTGGAGTACAACGGTGAGATCTTGGCTCACCGCAATCTCCACCTCCCAGGTTCAAGTGATTCTCCTGCCTCAGCCTTCCGTGTAGCTGGGATTACAGGCATGGGACACCACACCCAGCTATTTTTTAATATTTTTAGTAGAGACGGGGTTTCCCCATGTTGGTCAGGCTGGTCTTGAACTCCTGACCTCAGGTGATCTGCCCGCCTTGGCCTCCCAAAGTGCTGGGATTACAGGCGTGAGCCACTGCGCCTTGCCAACTTTTGTATTTTTAGTAGAGATGGGGTTTTGCCATGCTGGCCAGGCAGTTCTTGAACTCCTAACATCAAGTGATCCACCCACCTTGGCCTCCCAAATTGCTGGGATTACAGGCATGAGCCAGTGTGCCCAGCCCCATCTCTAGATTTTTATTGAGACATAATTCACATACCATAAAATTCACATATTTAAAGTGTACAATCCAATGATTTTCAGTATCTTTACATATACCAAACCGATGCAACCATCACCACAATCTAATTATACAACAATTTTGTCACATCCCTCCAAAAATAATGCAATATCTATTGAACAGCTGTAGATGTTTAAATAGTTGCCCAGGTGCTAGTGGTTTAGGAAGGTTTTTCTCTTTAGATAACTGAAATACCATTTTATGTTGTCCTGCAGTGATCTTTTAGAACTATTCTATGTAATGCTTTAAGGCTGGGAGACCTTACCATGTTTTTAAAAAAATTGGGCCTGGTCCAATAAAGTTGGGTCCTGATTCTACGAATACCAGAATAACACTTTGCTTCACAAATATGCTAAATGATGGATTGGCAGGTTCTAGAGTAGTGGTTTTCAAATTTGTCTGCACATTAGGATCAAGTGGGGGCCTTCAAAAAATTATGATGCCTATGTCCTACCCCAAGAGATTGTGCTTTATTTGGTCGGGGGGTAGCCTGGGTTTCCGAATTTTTAAAAGGTCACTAGGTGATTTTTAATATGCAACCAAGTTTGAGAACATTGTTCTAGGAAAAAGGCCAGTTGTTATCAAGGCTGACCAAAAGAGCAGCAGCTGTTCCTTGCTGGCTTTCATCCTTTTTTAGCCTTTTCATATGTGCTTCTATTTTGGCATTTTTGGTCATTCTCATATGCTTATTTCCAAGGTGTGTTTAAGATTTTAGGTGAGTGAAGAACTAATAAAAATAATAATAGTAACAGTTAATAATTTTTTTTTTAGACAGGCTCTCACTCTATTGGCATGGTTGAAGAGTAGTGGTACAATCATAGCTGACTGTAGCTTCAAACTTCCAGGCTCAAGCAATTCTCTCACTGCAGCCTCCCAAGTAGCTGGTACCACAGGTGCATGCCAACACACCCAGCTAATGAAAAAAAATTTTTTTTTTGAGACAGGGTCTCTGTCACCCAGGCTGGAGTGCAGTGGCACGATCTTGGCTTACTACAACCTCTGCCTCCTGGGTTCAAGTGATTCTCCTGCCTTAGCCTCCTGAGTAGATGGGATTACAGGCACATGCCACCATGTCCAGCTAATTTTTTTATTTTTAGTACAGACAGGGTTTCACCATGTTGGTTAGGCTGGTCTCAAACTCCTGACCTTGTGATCCACCTGCCACAGCCTCCCAAAGTTCTGGGATTACAGGAGTGAGCCACTGTGCCCAGCCCCCAATTTTTTTTTTTTTTTTGGTAGAGACAGGGTCTCACTATGTTGCCCAGGCCAGTCTTGAACTCCTGGCCTCAAGCAATCCTCCCACTTCAGCCTCCCAAAATGCTGGGAACTGGCTAATAATTTTTTAACAGTTATGATATGCCAGGCACTGTGCTAAGCACTTTGCATATATTATACCATGCATGAATCTTATAAACACTTATTATTCCCTTTTGCATTTTTGGAAGAGGCTTAGAAAGGAGATGGAGTAACTTGGCCACAGATTCATAGTATAGTTGGTAAGTGGTAGAACTTCATTTATCTAACCGCCAAATCCAAGAGTTGATAGCAATGATGCACTGAGTAACAGAATAACAGCGGTTCTCCTGCAGTTGAGAGCATGTATAGGGTTCTCTCCAGGGCAAAGGCCTTGCAGTCACCTTGTGTGGATACCATGCCTTGGATGGTATCCTTGCATACCACCCTGAATGAGTGCTTTACCTTTCTAAGGATATGAATTTCTCTACCTTTTACATTGTACATATACTTAAGAAAAACAAGGCTGGAAGGACAGGGACTGACACTAGAGGCACCAAAAAGACTCTCCTTTTGTAGTTTCTGGGTTTTTTTTTGTTGTTATTATTGTTAAAGAGACAGGGTTTCCCAATATTGCCTAGGCTGGAGTGCAGTCGCTATTCACAGGTGTGATCCCACTACTGGATAGCACAGCAGTTTTGACCTTCTCCATTTCCAACCCGGGCAGTTCACCCCCTCTTAAGCTACCTGATGGCCCTGCCTTCCCAAGAGGTCACTGTATCATGCTGAACTTAGTGCAGACAGTGGATTGATCAATAGATCAGCATAGTGCATCACAGCCCAGAATTCTTGGGCTCAAGCAATCCTCGCACCTCAGCCACTGAGTAGCCCCAACTACAGGTATACACCACAGAGTCTGGCTACTTTGTGCTTTTTGTCTGTGTGTCATCTATATTTATTTTCAAAATAAATTATTACTTTTATAATTAAAAGTGATTATCTTTGGGTTTGGAGATTATAGTTTTAATTTTTTAAAATACTTTTCTGTATTTTCCAGCAAATATGCATCACTGTTATAAGGTAATTTGTAAGTAGGGTACACATTATTTCCAGTAGAGTGCTTGAATAAAGTTTAAAGGATGCCCAGAATTTCATTTCGTTCACTGAAAATTATCTCAGAATAAGATACAAGATCTGTGTAAACAAAGGAAAATTATAAAAAATACTATTAGTTTTAATACAAACATCACAATCACTTGAAAGGTGGGGGAATGAGGTAGTTTCTGTATTCCTAGAAGCTGCCACTGGTTAGAGGTATCCAGCAACTTATTTCTAATGTAAACTATACCAAGCCAAACTGTGATCGCTGAGATCTTGTGTTTTGGCTGAACCACCCCTTAGCAAGATTGGTCAGTTGTGATAGCAAATGAGTGCTGAGGATATGAATTGGGTCCACAGATGAATCAAGTATCTCCCCCTGAAATGCAGGCCACCATTTCACAAAGGCACTAAATTTGATCTAGGAAAGGTCAGGTGAAAGTGTGAATGCATAATCAGGAAAACATCTTCATCACTAAAAAACAGCTCCATTCCTTCCTCAATATGTTGTAGAAATCAAAAAGCATTAACAGGGTGAAGCATGACTTGCTAATCCTTACCTGTCCGGGAGGGGCGCTCTCTGCACCCAAAACCTGCCTATAGAACACTGGATCGCAGCTCCGCAGCGTGTTCTGGCGACTGGCCAGTGGGCTGGCTGCACCAGGTTTCTTCAGCAGCGGGTCGCTGCGGCGAGAGTCCGTGGTGAGATACACCTGATGGTAAAGTTGTGGCGACATCAGGCCTCCCCGCACGGCGTCCGCGTGCAAGGAGGGCCCTGGTGTTCGGTACAGTGAGCTCACCGGGGCTCGGTATAGGTCTCTAGACTGCTTCCACTTGTAAACTTTGAATATGATTACTCCTAACGCTGTGACCACGAACCCCACAGAAACCAGGATTAGAGAAAGAAGTAGATAAAAGGTGAGATTTTTGTTCTGCTCCCGGGGGGCAGAGCCAGAGGGGAACTCGGCTCGGGCCTCAGGAGAGTCCTCGGTTACTGACACAGTGAGGGTAGCAGTGGTGGACAGCGAAGGCTCCCCATTGTCTTTGATCAAGACCGTGAGAGTCTGCCTGGGTGAATCTGTGTCCTGGACTGGACGGGCAGTGCTGATTTGACCAGTGTGGAGCCCTATGGCAAAAAGGCTCTGGTTAGGGGCTCCCAAGAGACTGTAGGAGAGCCAGGCATTGTGCCCTGCATCCGCGTCCCAGCCTACCACCCGTGACACTAGATGGCCTGCTGCGGTACCTCGAGGCAGCATCTCCACCGAGCTCCCACCCGGCCGAGGATATAGCACCTGGGGGGCATTGTCATTGCGATCAGTGACAAATATGTTCACGCTGATGTTGGTGGCCAGGACCGGGGTGCCCCCATCGCTGATATGAGCTGTTAATTCAAATTCCCGTCGATCCTCATAGTCTAGGGGCACTAAGGATGACACTACGCCATTGTCACGATTTATTGTGAAATAGCGACCCACTAGCCCGGTTTCAGCTCCTTGCTCCAAGAGAAAGAAAGAAAGCCGAGCATTCTGCGGGGCGTCGGGGTCCCAGACACTAAGGTTTAGTATTGGAGCCCCTGGGAGGTTGTTTTCTTCAATGTAAACGTCGTAGGAAGATTGAGAAGATTGTGGAGGGTTGTCATTGATGTCGGACACTTGAACACGCACTATTGTAAGGGCTGAGAGGGAAGGAGTTCCCGCGTCTCGGGCGGTGATGCTGAGGTTGTATTCTGGCACAGTCTCCCGATCCAGGTCTGCACTGGTTTTCAAAGTGAAGTAATTCTTGAGGGAAGAAGTAAGGCTGAAAGGTAGACCTGGTGGAACTTCGCAGGTCACCAGTCCGTTCTCGCCAGCATCAAGGTCAGTCACACTGAGCAAAGCGATGACAGTTCCCAGAGGGGCATCCTCGGGTACTGGGCTATACACGGAGGTGACCGTGATCTCCGGGGCATTGTCATTCACATCCACAACTTCCACCAACACTTTGCAATGTGCTCCTTCGGGATTGGCGCCCTTGTCTTTGGCCTGGATGTAAATCTCATGGAGTTTGGTGTCCTCGAAGTCCAGTCGACCCTTGATTGTCAGCACCCCGGTTACAAGGTCTAAGGCGAATAGGTCCCGCACGCCGGCGCGGTTGTGGCTGCCGAAGGAGTAAATAATTTCACCGTTGGGGCCTTCATCCAGATCCGTTGCAAGGACTTGCACCACGCGCGTGCCGGGGGGTGCATCCTCCAGGACGCGCGCCCGGTACAAGGACTGGTTGAAGACAGGCGCATTGTCATTCGCGTCCAGCACCGTGATGTGGATAGGCAGGCTGGCGGAGAGAGCCGGGGTTCCTCCGTCCAACGCGGTCAGTACTAACTGGAGACTAGGCTCTCGTTCTCGGTCCAGGGCGCGCTCCAGCACCAGCTCCGCGTACTTGGTGCTGTCCTCCCGCGTCTGCACGCGAAGCGCAAAGTATTCGTTTCGGCTCAGCTCATAGGTTTGTAAAGAGTTGCTTCCCACATCGGGATCGTGCGCGCTCTCGAGCGGAAAGCGCGTCCCCGGCGCCATGGCCTCGCTAATCTCCAATTTCATTTCCCGAGTAGGGAAAGCAGGATTGTTGTCGTTGATGTCCTGGATCACCACTTCCACGCTGAACAGCTCCAGCGGGTTCTCCACTACCAACTCCAGAGTTACAGTGCAAGAGGGCAGTGTCCCACACAGCTCCTCTCGATCCAGACGGTCGTTCACGAACATCTCTCCGGTCTCCCGGTTTACCTCAAAGAATTTTCGGCTAGCTCCAGACACCACTCGGAGCCTGCGGGCTGACAGGCTACCGAGATCCAAACCAAGGTTCGTGACCACATGGCCCACAGCGAAACCCTTCTCTCTTTCCTCCAGGATCTCATAGTGAATGACGGTGGAAGCCTTGTTCAAGGCACTAAGCAGAAGCAAAACTCCCACTACCCTCCCGGTGCTTACCAGTCCTCTCCTCCAGGCCTCTGGGACCATCTCACTCAAAAGCAGTTCTTCTCAGCGGGGTCTAGATCGTCCCTGCGATTTCGCTGAGAAACTTTCAGCGGGTTAGCGCTTGGGCGCTGGGCGCCGAGTCCGACATGGCTTTCTGGATGCCGTTGATTTGCTCGCCGGCTGTTCAGTCTCTGCCTCATCCCGGGGCGCAGAAAGGGGACGGGCCGGGGCCCGATCTCCAGCGTCTTCATTGGCCGACAGCGGCACGCAGAGTCCCAGCCAATAACTGCACGAAGAATGAGCTAGCGCCGGGCTCTCTGAGCAGGACACGCGCTAGCGCCAGGAACTTCACTTTCCTTTGGCTTCTTTCCAGAGTTTCCAATCAAAGCCCCTTGCCAGTATTTGTGCACGGGAAACCTACCTTAGGGGAAGCCAGCCGCGGGGCAATGAGGCTAGCCGTTCTGCAAGTCTTCAGTCCAAATCAAGACACATTATACATTTGAATCGCTTTCTTTGATCACAGGAAGGGGGATCGAACCAAACCGAAAACGACACAACGTTGTCTCGGAAAACATCAACAAATCTGATTTGTTGGAAGACAGACAATTAGCCGGACCCTATTTGTAAGGAGGCACTTAGCATTTCCGTGGAGACATTAATAATTTCAGTTTTATCTCTTACCAAATGAAACTAGCGTTCCCTGTCATTTCCTCACTTTCTGGAGCTACTATCAAATTAACAGGAGTTTCTCTCTATTGGTTTAACTCTGTCTTATAAAATTTCAAAGTACAACTCAGATTTTATTTCTTTTAAAACTCGATGTCATTGTTAGCTCTCATTTTTTAGGAACCAGGGAGAAATTAAAAATTTCCCTACCCTGTCTTTCACAAGGAGCATGATCTCAATCACAGAGCATAATCTGTTGTTTCCCTTTACTTGATCAATCCTTTTCCCAAGATCTTGGGTACTATAAGCCACAAGAAGTTTCACTGCTAATGAAGAAGACAGAGAAGATTTTAAAAAGAAAAAAAGCCAGACCTATTTACCACCTATGATCTTTATAAAATTATTGAAATAATGGGAGCAACGCTCCACAAATCTTTAGAGACATACAAAACCTTTAGCCACAGAATGAAGAGCCTTGAGTTTTCTGGATTTAGAACTGTAGTCATCAAACAAAATTGCAGTGATTAGGATAGTGAATAAAAGAGTCCAATGTGATATAAGCCAGAGTTGAGATGTATATCCTTGAACAAGAAACTAGCCTCTAAGGGTTCCTGGATTCCTATTCTATTAAATGAAGAAGTCAGGTAAAGAGCTTGGCACAGAGTAAGCCTCAATTAGTGATGCAAACCACCCCATTAGATGTAAAGTGTTGGAGCCTCATACTGTCTCTTTATACTTGTTTTGGACATCACTTTGATTGCATAGAGTCCTTTTGAAGTGTAACAGAACCTTGAACATAGGTGGAGAGGTAGGTACATACCTTAGGTAGATAGATAAGAAGTAAGGATATATAGGATATCTCTTGAAGAGATGAAAAGCCATATGTGACCTATATTTCCACTTCTTTAACACTTCAATTCATCTCTGAAAACTCCCAGGTTTAAATGCTCAAGTTTGATAATTAGCCAGACCACCAAGAGGGCTGATAGGCATCAGAAGATAGAATACATTTAGAATTTAGAATATAGAGGACAGCCCAGTCACTTGCTACTCAAAGTGTGAGGACCAGTGGTCTAGGTATCGGCTGGGGATCTTGTTAGAAATGCAGAAATGCTCTCCTTCAGCCCTACTGAGCCAGGATTTACATTTTAGCAAAACACTAGGGTGATCTGAAAACACATTAAAGTTTGACAAGCACTGATCTAGTGGGCTATTCAGAGATACACTGGTTTATCAATCTTTTTTTACCCCATTCGGCATCACTTAATTCACAATCTGTTTTTTGAAAATCAGCTCTCAAAAATGTAAGCCTTTTTCTCAATAATAAGGCCTGTCATTTTCTTTCTTTCTTTCTTTTTTAAGACGGGGGTTTCACCATATTGGTCAGGCTGGTCTCGAACTCCTGACCTCAGGTGATCCGCCCACCTCAGCCTCCCAAAGTGCTAGGATTACAGGCGTGAGCCACCGCGCCCAGCGGGCCTGTCATTTTCTTGATAATAAGACCTATAGTTTTCTGAGGCTTTTGTTGTTGCTGTTGTTGCTTGTTTTTTGGTTTTTGTTTCTGAGACAGGATTTCACTCTGTCGTCCAGGCTGGAGTAGAGTGGAACAATCATAGCTCACTGCAACCTCCAACTCCTTGGGCTCAAGGGATCCTCCTGCCTCAGACTTCTGAGTAGCTGGGACTACAGGCATGAGCCACTTCACCCAGATCATAGTTTCCTTAAGACCTCTTCATGAACCAACAGAACCCTTGTGTATCCATTCTCCACAGTAACGAGGTTGATCTTCCTAAAATTTTAATTGGCTCACACAATTCTCCAGCTACTCCTCAGTAGCATCGTATTGCTCTTGAATTAGAATACCAAATCCTTTGTATAATGTCCAAGTTCTCCTGTCTTCTCTGTCTCTCTCACCGTACTCCATTTCACCACTTTGATTGTGGTCAGAATCCCAGCCCTTCCCTGCCTCAGGGCCTTCACACAGGCTGTTCTTTTGCCAGGAAAGCTGCTTTCTCTTCCCTCCCTTTGCTTTGTTAATTTCTACAAATCTTTCCTGTCCATTGAGCTTGGCACAACTTTAAATTTTATAATTATTTTTGCTTAAGCAAAATGTCTGCTTCTCCCACTGAAAAAGAAGAACAGAAACTCCAGGAGGGCAGGGACTTGCTATTTTGGTGGCTACTTGTATCCCCACAGTCTAGCACAGGAGGCACTTAATGCTTATTAACATAGCAATCTTTATGCTAATGGCATAGTATAATAATCTCAGCATACACTAAGGACTATATATGTATTCATTTGTGTGGATCCAATCTCCCCGGAAGTAAGCATTTTTGGAAGATACATTTACTCCTTCAAGTTATCAGTGGGCCTAATGAAACTATTTCCTAGCCCTAATGATCTGAAGAGATAATATAGTTTGCCGAAGAGCCAAGTAAAGTGTGGTAATACAACTCACAGTGGATAATAAACAAACATACCATAACTTGTTGTATCACTTATTTCTAGGGGAAATGGAAGAGCCAGTATACAGGATTTATATACTGATTCAGCACAATTTCCAGTCTTTATCTTTTTTCTTCTCTGTTTTACAATTTCAAGAGAGCTTCTGATCAATGAGAGGCAGCATTTATAATATAATTTTTAAAATAGAAAGTGGATATATTATATGATCGCGGTAAGGTGTTAGTGTCAAAACATTCAAATTCCAATTCTGGATATTATACCTAGTAGCTATGAAACCATGAAACTTTTACTTTTAGCTTCTCTTTTATTTTCTTTATCTATAAAATGGAAACAATAATAGTACTCATTGATATAACCACAGACATGTCAATCATTTAAAAAATCTTTTAACAGTTTTCTACATACAACACAGTGCCCCTATACAAAGCAGGGATTTTTAATAAATTTATACAGTAATGCAACCAACCCCACAATCCAGTTTTGGAATATGCTCATGACCCCCAAAATTTCCCTCATGCCTGTCTGTAGTCAATCTACCTTCATCCTCAGGCAACCACAGTTTTGCTTTTTCCAGATATTTTATTAAAAAGGAATTATAAAACAGGTAGTCTTTTATGTCTTTTATATGACATAGCATAATGTGAAACTCAGCTTCTAACCACACCCTCAGATGTGTTAGGTCTCTAACTTTCCTCACTTGGTAAGTGGTACTTTTCTATTCCAGCCAGAATTTCAGAAGTAATTTTTAAGATTTTTTTCCTGCATCTCCACGTCCAGTAAATTATGACTCCATATCAATGCTTACTATTCCCGAAATATATTTTAAAACTATCAATTACTAATCTTATCTATTGCCACTCCTGAGTCAAAGCCACATTAAATGCTGTCATATCTTCCTTGGTATTATTCTTACTCCCTCTTTTGCATTCCCTAAATTCCATTTCACATGCAGAGACCTGAGTAATCTTTTGAAAATGTACATGAGATTATATACCTTCCTTGCTGAAAACATAACTAGGACTAGCTACATAACTTTTAAAATGAGTGCAAAATAAAAACAGGGGGCTTGAAGGCCGGGTGTGGCGGGTCACACCTGTAATCCCAGCACTTTCAGAGACCAAGATGGGCAGATCACTTAAGATCAGGAGTTTGAGAGCAGCCTGGACAACATGACAAAATCCTGTCTCTACTAAAAATACAAAAAATTAGCCGGGCGTGGTGGTGGGCGCCTGTAATCCTAGCTACTATGGAGGTTGAGGCAGGAGAATCACTTAAATACAGGAGGCAGAGGTTGCAGTGAGCCAAGATCACACCACTGTACTCCAGCCTGGACAACAGAGGGACACTGAGAAAAAAAGAAAGAAAAGAAAAGAAAGAAAGAAAGAAAGAAAAAGCAAGCAAGAAAGAAAGAAAGACGAGGGTGGGGGGAGGAGGGAGGGAGGGATGGAGGGAAGGAAGGAAGGAAGGAAGGAAGAATGGGGCTTCTTATTAAAAATAATTGAGCAGGCATGATGGCTCATGCCTGTAGTCCCAGCACTTTGGGAAGCTGAGGCGGGAGAATCACTTGAGGCCAGGAATTTGAGACCAGCCTGAGCAACACAGTAAGAGCCCCATCTCTACAAAACCAAAAACAAACAAACAAAAAACTTATCTGAGCACGAGGCGGAGGCATGTGTTTGTTGTCCTAACTACTCAGAAGGCTGAAGTGGGAGGATCACTTGAGCCCAGGAGTTCAAGGCTGCAGTGAGTCCACTGCACTCCAACCTGGGTGACACAGCAAGACCCTGACTCAAAAAAAAGAAAAAAATTATTAACAATTTCAAGATGGTAACAGCAGAGCCCTAACCAAAGGGTAGGGACCTTCAAAGCAAGGGGTCCCTTCTAAGTATGAAGCCCCGTGTCACTGCACAGGTCACATGCCCATGAAGCTGACCTTGCTTGGCACAGAGGAAACTCTCAATAAATATTATCTAATATATATTTTAATATTATCTAACTAATTATCAAATATTATTCCCAGAGGGTTAGTAATATCAGAAAATCCTATTCAAGATGCTATTAAATTATTGCACACAAGGAAAAAATATATCAAATCCTCTTAAAATCCTAAATATCATCTAGCAGTCTTTTCATTCAGTCTAATTTGTCTATTTGAACAGCATCCTAAGGTCAAATTATGAAATCATTTGAGGAAGAATGGAATAAAAACAGTTAACCAATAAATCAAACAAACATGTTTCAATTTAGTCAAGTGGGACATTCAAGGATTTGGTAAAGAAGCTGAATGGTTTAGCCTTCATATTTATCTGAAGTTTACATGAATATTTTGCATACTTTGATTTGATAAGATGATCTGTGAATGTTTGTTTGTTTGTTTTGTTTATTTGTTTTTGAGACAGAGTCTGTTGCCCAGGCTGGAGTGTAGTGGCATGATCTCATATCACTACAGCCTCTGCCCCCAGGGTTCAAGTAGTTCTCGTGCCTCAGCCTCCCAAGTTGCTGGGATTACAGGCATGCCACCACGTCCAGCTAATTTTTGTATTTTTGGTAGAGATGGGGCTTCACCATGCTGGCCAGGCTGGTCTCGAACTCCTGACATCAGGTGATCTGCCTGCCTCAACCTCCCAAAGTCCTGGGATTACAGGCGTGAGCCATCACACCCCCTCTAAATCTTAAGAATAAGTTTTATATGACCTCTATTCTATCTACAATATTCTTGCCATTACAAATAATGCTGTAATAAATAACCTCATATATATGTATTTTGTAATTTTTGAGGTGTATATTTATGATAAATTCCTAATAGTGTGATTGCTGGGTCATAGGGCAAATGCATACATTGTTTTGTTAGAACAAGAAGAAATTATGCCATCAAAATATTTTGGAACTGATTTAGTTACTTATTTATTTTTGAGATGGAGTTTCGCTCTTGTTGCCCAGGCTGGAGTACCATGGTGTGATCTTGGCTTACCGCAACCTTTGTCTCCCAGGTTTAAGCGATTCTCCTGCCTCAGCCTCCACAGTAGCTGGGATTACAGGCATGGCCACCATACCTGGCTAATTTTGTATTTTTAGTAGAGACGGGGTATCTCCATGTTGGTGAGGCTCGTCTCGAACTCCTGACCTCAGGCAATCCACCGGCCTCAGCCTTCCAAAGTTCTGGGATTACAGGTGTGAGCCACTGTGCCTGGCTCTATTTATTTTTTTTATTTTTTTTATTTTTGAGACGGAGTCTCACTCTGTCGCCAGGCTGGAGTGCAGTGGTGCCATCTTGTCTCACTGCAACCTCTGCCTCTTGGGTTCAAGCGATTCTCCTGCTTCAGCCTTCCGAGTATTATTACAGGTGGGCACCACTATGTCCAGCTAATTTTTGTATTTTTAGTAGAGATGAGGTTTCACCATGTTGGCCAGGATAGTCATATTCTCTTGACCTCGTGATCCGCCTGTCTGAGCCTCTCAATGTGCTGGGATTACAGGCGTGAGCCACTGTGCCTATTTTGTTTTATTTTTTGAGACAGGGTCTTTCTCTGTTGCCCAAGCTGGAGTGCAGTGGGGTGATCATGGCCCACTGAAGCCTCAACTTCAAAAGCCTCAAGCAATCCGCCTGCCTCAGCCTCCCAAGTAGCTAGGACTACAGGCATGTGCCACCATTTCTGGCTAATTTTTAAATTTTTGTAGAGAAAGGGTCTTGCTTTGTTGCCCAGAATTGTTTCAAACTCCTAGGCTCAAGCAATCCTCCCACCTTGGCCTCCCAAAGTGCTGGGATTACAGGAGTGAGCCACTGCGCCAAGCAAAAACAATAATTTCATTTTGGAGGTCAAAAGTCTAAGGTTAAAAAAAAAAAAAAAGAGGTTTACCCCATCTCCCATTTTAGTGCTATTCTCTTCTAGTCTTAGATCACATTAGTCCCTTCTTATTGTTTATTACATCATAAAGGTTATGATAAGGTTAACCTTTATTACATCATAAAGGTTAAATATGTCAGGAAACTACCTGTAAAAAATTTACTAAATTTGTCCACATGAAAATCTTCTGTAAGACCTACATTCTGCTCAGAAAGAATGTGTTTCAATTTTGCCCCCACATTTTGCCATTACATTGCTATCTAACTTGTTAGTTCTCACCAAATGGGTAGCCTTGTATGGCTGAGTTGTTTATTTATTTATTTATGAGATGGAGTTTCCCTCTTGTTGCCCGGACTAGAGTGCAATGGCGTCATCTCGGCTCACCACAACCTTTGCCTCCCGGGTTTAAGTAATTCTCCTGTCTCAGCCTCCCAAGTAGCCGGGATTACAGGCACCTGCCACCACGCACAGCATTTTTTTTTGTTTTTAATAGTGACAGGGTTTCACCATGTTGGCCAGGCTGGTCTCAAACTCCTAACGTCAGGTGATCTGTCCGCCTCAGCCTCCCAAAGTGCTAGGATTACAGGCATAAGCCACAGTGCCTGGCCTATTTTTTCTAAATGAAGTAATTCACTTCAACATATGACAGAGGAAGAAAGAACTGTGGCTTTCTAATCATTAAAATTTTCTGGCAGCCAGGTGTAGTGGCTCATGGATGTAATCCCAGCACTCTAGGGCTGGGTGGGCTGATTGCTTGAGCTCAGGAGTTTGAGACCAGCCTGGCCAACATGGTGAAACCTCATCTCTACAAAAAATATAAAAATCAGCCTGGCATCATGGCATGTGCCTGTAGTCCCAGCTACTTGAGAGGCTAAGGTGGGGGCACTTGAGCCTGTGAGGTGAAGGTTGCAGTGAGCTGAGATTGTGCCACTCCAGCCTGGGCAACAAAGCCAGATCCTGTCTGAAAAAAAATAAAAATCTTCTGGCACTATAAAAGTTTCATATATGGTAAAGATTCTATCTCAAATCACTGAGACAAAGATGAAATTCTTAATAAATGGCACTGGAACAACTGGACAGCCATTTGGGAAAAAAGGTACAGTTAGATCCATATCTCAGCACACACAAAAATAAACTCCAATTAGATCAGGGATCTAAATGTGGAAACCAAAGACTATACAAGGAGTAGCACTGGAAGAAAACAGTGATGAATGTTTCTATAACCTAGGTGTGGGAAAAGGTTTTCTATTACTCAAAACCTAAATGCAATATAAGAAAACATTGATTCGGCCAGGTGCCGTGGCTCACGCCTGTAATCCCAGCACTTTGGGAGGCCAAGGTGGGTGGATCACTTGAGGTCAGGAGTTTGTGGCCAGCCTGACCAACATGGTGAAACCCTGTCTCTAGCATGAATACAAAAATAGCCAGGCATGGTGGCATGAGCCTGTAATCCCAGCTACTCAGGAGGCTGAAACATGAGAATCACTTGAGCCTGGGAGACAGAGGTTGCAGTGAGCTGAGATGGCGCCATTGCACTCCAGCCTGGGTGACAGAGTGAGACTCGGTCTCAAAAAAAAGAAAAAAAAAAAATTGATTTATTTCATTACACAAAAACAAAGGGGAAAAAATTGCATTGCAAAAAAATACCGAAAGGCAAATGACAAGCTGTGAGAAAATATTTGCAGTCTTTTTCTTGGATGAAGGGCTAACATCCCTAATACAAGGAGTTTTCAAAAAGTTCATAGAAAATGCATATTATGAGAAAAATGCATGGATTTCAAAATATTTCTTGCACCAAAATAAACCCATACTAACTTCTTATAACATGTCTGAATAGGATCTAGTTTGAGGCACTAGGAGAATAAGATATCAGTTTGAAAAGAGCCCCTATCAGAGTAACATGAATTCTGCTAAAATGGAAACAAGAAGAGACATCACATTTATGATGAAGCTTGAGTGGAAGAATGGTGAAATCATTGGTGTTTTGTGAAAAGTTTATGGAGACAATGCCCCAAAGAAATCAGCAGTTTACAAATAAGAAACTTTTTTCAAAAAGGGATGAGACAATGTTGAAGATGAAGCCCACAGCAAAAGACTGTCTACATCAATTTGGGAGAAAAAAAAAAGAACTTATCAGTGCTCTAATGAAAGAAGACCTACAATTAACAGCAGAAACAATAGCCAACACCACAGATGTCTCAGTTGGTTCAGGTACACAGTTCTGACTGAAAAATTGAGGTTGAGGAAACTTTCCATTAGATGGGTGCCAAAATCATCACATCTAGATTAGCTGCAAAAAAAGTAGCCAGGCTAATTTAAAAAAAATTTAAAAAATAGTCCCAGCTACTTGGGTGCCTGAGGTGGGAAGACTGCTTGAGCCCACGAGGCCAAGGCTGCAGTGAGCCACGACGGTGCTCTGTTACTCCAGCCTGGTGATAGAGCAAGACTGCGTCTCAAAAAAATAAAAGTAAAATAGACCAGCTGCAGTAAGACCACAGCTTTCAACTGAAACTCTAAACAAGTGTGATCAAGATCCTGAAGGGTTTCTTCAAAAGAACTGTAGCAGAAGATGAAACATGGCTTTCCCAGTAAGATCCTGAAGACAAAGCACAAGCGGCGGAAGTGCTTCAGTCAACGCAAAAGCAGACTGGTCAAGAGCAAATGTCATCGCAGTGGTTTTTTGGGAAGCTCAAGGCATTTTGTTTGTTGACTTTCTGGAGGGCCAAAGAGTGACAAGATCTGTTTTTATGAGAGTGTTTTGAGAACGTTACCAAAGCTTTAGCAGAAAAATGCCTGGGAAAACTTCCCCAGAGTCCTCCTTAACTATGACAATACTCCTGCTCATTCCTCTCATCAAGCAAGGGCAATTTTGTGAGAGTTTTGTTGGGAAATCATTAGGCACCCAAAACATTTCTGATTTGGCTTTTTCTGACTTGTTTTTGTTTCCTAATCTTAAAAGTCTAAAGGGCACCCATTTTTTCTTCAGTAACCAATATAAAAAAGATTGCATTAACATGGTTAACTTCCCAGGACCCTCAGTTCTTTAGAGATGAACTAAATGGCTGGTATCATTACTTACAAAAGTGTCTTGAACTTGATGGCACTTATGTTGAATATTAAAGTTTATATTTTTATTTTTATCTTTTAATTCAATTTTTTCATAAGCATTTAGAATCCCTTCAGAGATCCCCTAAATTTTTTTAGAAATTTAGGCTGAAACACTTAAAAAACAAAAATTTTACTATTAAAATGAAAATAAGACATGAAGAGACAATTCAAAAAAATATATAGGGTCCTTTGTAGTGGTTCATGGCTATAATCCTAGCACTTTGGGAGGCTGAAGTGGGAGGATCACTTGAGGCTAGGAGTTTAAGACTAGCCTGGGGAACATAGTGAGACTCTCACATCTCTACAAAAAATAAAAAAATTAACTGGGCATGGTGGTGTCCATCTGTAGTCCTAGCTGCTTGGGAGGCTAAGGTAGAAGGATTGCTTGAGCCCAGGAGTTTGAGGGTACAGTGAGCTATGACTGCATCACTGCAATTTGGCCTGGGCAACAGAGCAAGATTCCTGTCTCTAAAAAAAACAAAAAAACATATAAACTGGCCCTTAAACATATGAAAATCTACTTAACCTCATTCATAAGAGAAATTTTAATTAAAATTATTTGGAGATATCTTTTTACCTATCAGATTGGCAACAATTAAAAAGCTTGACGGTATACTCTGCAGAGGAGACTATAGGACAATGGACATTCTCATCTATTTGTAGGAATGCAAGATGGTACAACCTATACAGATATTTAACAATAGTTATATTTAACATTTATTTTTAATAGTTATAGCTAACAAAACTACATATGCCTTTACCCTATGATCCAGAAATCACAATATTAGGTATTTATTATGCATACGCACCTCAAAAATTACAAATATATATATCAGGTTCTTCATTAGCATTTATTATAATTGCAAAAATATTGGAAACTACTTAAATGACACGTCAAAGATGGGTTGAACAGATTATAATATGTACACATACAGTGGAGTTGTTTTTTGTTTGTTTGTTTGTTTTTGTTTTTTTTTTTGAGACAGAGTCTTACTCTGTCACCCAGGCTGGAGTGCAGTAGTGCGATCTAGGCTCACTGCAATCTCCGCCTCCTGGGTTCAAGTGATTCTCCTGCCTCACCTCCCAAGTAGCTGGAACTACAGGCACCTGCCACCACCCACGGCTAATTTTTGTATTTTTAGTAGAGACAGGGTTTCACCATGTTGGCCAGGCTTGCCTTAAACCCCTGACCTCAGGTGATCTATCTGCCTCAGCCTCCCAAAGTGCCTCCCAAAGTGGATCACAGGCATGAACCACCACACCCAGCCTTACAATGGAGTTTTATGAAGCTATTTTAAAAAATGAAGATTTCTATAAATTTATATAGAATGATTTCCAGAGTATATTATTAGTGCAAAAAGCAAAGTGAAAACTTTTCCTTTCAACCATGTGAAACCAGATATACCACTATAACAGCTAGGAAGTGGATCAAAATGTGTGGAAAAAAGCTTTTAGACATGGGCTCAAAAGACAGTGCAGGATTCTAATCCATGAGAGAAGAGAAGCAAATGAGGATATGCAAACTAGGATCTCCAGGTTTTTGCCTGGAGACAACTTTCAGACTGTGGGGCAGGAAAGGGGAAATTCAAGAATCACACCATGGTTTTGCTGAGTTGAGAAACAGATATTAGAGTCTGGGGAGATTGAGACTACCAGAATTTATGGGACAGAGTACTGGAGAGAATGGAACTACACAAAGAATTCCAGAAATATGAATATGGATCCCCAAGTCTTTGGCTAAATAATAATCTGAGCATGCACAGAGTGCATTGACACTCCTTTGCAGTTGGGCAAAGAACAACTGCCAGAGAGCTATTAGCTGAAGAATTATTGGTGGTCACAGAGGGCTGGGAAATGTTTGAATTCCATTTAGCCATAATAAAGAGATCCTGTTGAACACTTAATCAAAAAAATCAGAATTAAGTAGTAGGTCTAAACTAGCCCAAGGCAAAAGTTACTATAGACCTGTCCTAACAAAGCTTTAAAAAGTAAAATAAATAAATTTTAAAAAAAACAAAAAACAAAAAACAAGCCTTAAGGCCAGGTGTGGTGGTTCATGCTTGTAATCCAGCATTGTGGGAGGCTGAGGTAGGCAGATCACGAGGTCAGGGGTTGGAGACCAGCCTGGTCAACACAGTGAAACCCTGTCTCTACTAAAAATATAAAAATTAGCTGGATGTGGTGGCCAGCTGTAATCCCAGCTACTTGGGAGGCTGAGGCAGGAGAATCGCTTGAACCCAGGAGGCGGAGGTTGCAGTGAGCCAAGATCACACCACTGCACTCCAGCTTGGGCTAGACTCTGTCTCCAAAAAACAAAACAAACAAAAAAACAAGGCTTGAAAAGATCAACCTGATATGCAAAAACATAATAGTTTTCCTAAACAAACGGCAATACTTCTTAAAGACAAAATCCAAACACTCAAAAGTATAACATTTACAATGTCTGCTGTCCAATAAAAACGTTAATAGATATGCAAATAAGCAACAAACTGTGATCCCAAACCAGGTAGTAAATCAGCACTAGAAATTACAGAGGTGACAAAATTAGCAGATAAGGACTTTGAAACCTCCATTATAAAAAAATTAAAGAAAAAAGTAAATCTTTACTTTTTCATTAAATCAAAAATTTAAAGAAAAATTAAATAAAAAATTTAAAGAAAAATATGAAAATACTTAAAGAGAAATGAAAGAGTCAAGTGAAACTTCTAGAAGTGAAAAATACAATATATGAAATGAAAACTTCACTGGATGGGATTAACAATATAGTAAACACTGAAGAAGAAAAGATCACTGAACAACACTTACTAATTTGATTTAGTTCACAATTATAGGATACAACAATGACTAGTAGCAGAATACAGTTTTGAGAGTTACACAGTTGTGTGTAAGCAATACTCACCAAGATAGATCATATTCTGTGCCATAAAAGAAATGTTAATGGGCTGGGTGTGGTGGCTCATGCCTGTAATCCCAGCATTTTGGGAGGTTGAGGCAAGTGGATCACCTGAGGCCAGGAGCTGGAGATCAGCCTGGTCCAACATGGTGAAACCCTGTCTCTACTAAAAATACAAAAATTAGCCAGACGTCGTGGCAGGTGCCTCTGGAGGCTGAGGCAGGAGAATCGCTTGAACCCGGGAGCTGGAGGTTGCAGTGAGCTGAGATTGCAGCACTGTAATCCAGCCTGGACAACAGAGAGAGACTCTGTCTCAAAAGAAAAAGAAAAAAAAAAGAAAGAAAACATACTATATATTTTTGGATCACAATACAATTAAATTAGAAATCAGTGACAAAAATATCTTTGTGTAATATTTACAGATTTGGTGACTAAACAATACACTTTAGGCCAGGCACAGTGGCTCACGCTTGTAATCCCTGCCCTTTGGGAGAACGAGGCAGGTGGATCACCTGAGGTCAGGAGTTTGAGACCAGCCTGGCCAACATGATGAAACCCCGCCTCTACTAAAAATAGAAAAAAATTGGCCCCGGTTGCAGTGGCTCACGCCTGTAATCCCAGCACTTTGGGAGGCTGAGGCGGGCAGATCACCTGAGACTGGGAGACTGAGACCAGCCTGAACAACATGGAGAAACCTCATGTCTACTAAAAATACAAAATTAGGTGGGTGTTGTGGCGCATGCCTGTAATCCCAGCTACTCAGGAAGTTGAGGCAGGAAAATCGCTTGAACCCCGGGAGGTGGAGGTTGCAGTGAGCTGAGGTCATTCCATTGCACTCCAGCCTGGGCAACAAGAGCGAAACTCCATCTCAAAAATAATAATAATAATAATTTGAAAAAAATTAGCCTGGTATAGTGGCATTCACCTGTAATCCCAGCTACTCCTGAGGCTGAGGCAGGATAATCACTTGAACCCGAGAGCCAGGATCATGTCACTGTACTCCAGCCTGGGCAACAAAAGTGAAACTCTGTCTCAAACAAAAGAAAAGAAAAAAATGCTCTTTAAAATAATCCATGGGTCAAAGAAGAAATTGCAAAGTGTATTAGAAAATACTTTGAACTAAATTATAATGGAAATATAACATCCAAAATATTATCATTGCAAATACACATCTGACAAAGGACTGATGTCCAGAATCTACAAGGAACTCAAACAAATCACCAAGAAAAATAAAACACAATCCCATTAAAAAGTGGGCAAAGGACATGAATAGACATTTCTCAAAAGACGATATACAAATGGTCCACAACATATGAAAAAATGCTCAACATATTAATCATCAGGAAAATGCAAATTAAAACCACAATAAGATACCACCTTTCTCCTGTAAAAATGGTTATTATTAAAAAGTCAAAAAATAAGAGATGTTGGCACGGATGTGGGAAAAAGAGAATACTTATACACTGCTGGTGAGAATGTAAATTAGTACAACCTCTATGGAAAACAGTATAGAGATTCCTTAAAGAGCTAAAAGAGGATCTATCATTCAATCCAGCAAGCCCACTACTGGGTATCTCTCCAAAGGAAAAGAAGTAATTATATGAAAAAGACACTTGGACACATATGTTTATAGCAGCACAATTCACAATTGCAAAGATATGAAACCAACCTAAGTGCCCATCAACTAATGATAAAGACAATGTGAGAGATATGAAAGATATGAAACCAACCTAAGTGCCCATCAACTAATGATAAAGAAAATGTGGGAAATATTTGTATATATCTCCCACATTTATATATATAAAAAAATATATATATACATAAAGCTATATAAATATATATATATATAAAATGGAATATATAGGCTATATATATATTTATATATATATAATGGAATACTACTATATGGAATATATATATAAAATGGAATATATATATAAAATGGAATATATATATATAATGGAATGCTACTCAGCCATGAAAAGGAATGAAATAATGTCCTTTGCAGCAACTTGAATTGAACTGGAGCCATTACTTTAAGTGTGTGTATATATGTATATATAAATATATGCACTTCATGTGTATATATATATACATACATATACAATATGTATATGTACACACATATATATGATGTGTGTATAAAAAGTTACAACAATAGTTATTCATTCAACTGTTGGTGGATATACAGCTATGTAACTGTGCTTACACATATGTAACTGTCATCTATATCTATATCTATCTAACACAGAGCCCAGAAAAAACCACACATACATATGTACATGGCCAGATAATTTTTTATTAAGGTGCCAAGATTATTTAGTGGGGAAAGGATAGCCTTCTCAGCATATTTTTCCAAAGAGACAATTGGATATTCCTTCGGAAAAAATATGAATCTTCATTGTTATCTCACAAGATACACCATATATAAACATCAACTCAAAAGGATTCATAGACCAAATTACAAATGGTAAAACTATAAAACTTCTAGAAGAAAATCATCATAAGTTTTTAGTAGGCAAAGAGTTTTTGAATAGGACTTAAGAAATACAAACTATAAAAGAAAAAAATAAACTGGGCCTTATCAAAATTACAGATTCTGCTCTTCAAAAAACACAACTAAGAAAGTGAAAAGACAAGTCACAGTCTGGGATAAAATATCCACAAAATATGTACGTGACAAAGAGCTCACATCAAGAATGTATTTTAAAACTCCCATAGCTCAATTTTAAGAAGACATTCAACTCAGTTAAAGATGAACAAAACATAGGAGCAAATACTTCAAGAAGATATACAAATAGACAATAAACACATGAAAAGATGCTCAGTATCTCTAGTCAACAGGGAAAAACAGTTGAAACTTCAATGAGATAGTATTACACACCCACTAGAATTGCTAAAATTTGAAAAATTGACATAGGAAGCATTGGTGAGAAAATGCAGCAAGTGGAACTCTATACATTGCTGATGAAAATGTAAAGTGATATTACCACTTTGAAAAATAGTTTGGCAGCTTCTTATAAAGTTAAGCATATACTTCCTATTTCATATGACCCCAAAGCAATTCTGTTTTTGGGTATTTATCCAAGAGAAATTTAAAAAAATATATGCCTACAAAAATACTTGCACATGGTTGTTCACATCACTTTGATTCAGAATAGCACCAAACTGGACACAGCTCAAATGTCCACCAACAGTTGACTGAATAAACAAATTGTGATATATCCACACAATACAATACTGCTCAGCAATCAAATGGTACACACTGCTGATACACACAGCAGCATGAATGAATTTCAAGAACTTTTGAGCAAAAGAAGATGGATACAAAAGAGTATATGTAGAGTATATGTTATAGGATTCCATTTAGATGAAATTCTGGAAGAGGCAAAACTAATTTGTAGTGACAGGAAGCAGATTAGTTATTGCCTGGAGCTAGAGAAGTAGTGAATTGATTGGAAAGGGGCATGAGGGAACTTTTGAAGGTTATAGAAATGTTCTACATTTTGATTGCATAGTGGTTACACAGATGTAAACATTTGTCAAAATTCATTGTACTGTATAATTTTAAAAAGTAAATTTTATGGTATATAAATTATACTTCAATACAGCTGGTAAGGCTGGATGTGATGGCTCATGCTTGTAATTCCAGCACTTTGGGAGGGTGAGGCAGAAGGACTGCTTGAGGCCATGAGTTTGAGACCAACCTGAGCAACCTAGTGAGACCCCATCTCCACAAAAAAATAGAAAAAATTAGCTACCCATGGTGTACATGCCTGTAGTCTCAGCTACTTGGAAGGCTGAGGTGGGAGGATCACTTAAGCCTAGGAGGTCGAGGCTGCAGTGAGATCTGATCACACCACTGTACTCCCGCCTGAGTGACACAGCAAGACCCTGTCTCAAAAACCAAAACCAATAACTGGGCATGGTGGTACACGCCTGTAATCTCACCTACTCGGGAGGCCGAGGCAGGAAAATTGCTCAAACCCAGGAGGTGGAGGTTGCAGTGAGCCAGGTCACACCACTGTACTGCAGCCTGGGGGACAGAGTGAGATTCTGTCTCCAAACAAGTAAACAAAATAAAGCTGATAAGTTTTAAAAAACAAAGTGTGAAAGAGTATGTACAGGCAGTCCTCACTTTGGGCGGTTGTACGGGACCTTAAAAATTGCTAATGCAGGGGACCTCCTCTTTTGGCGTTGGAGCCCCCCTCACTCTGTCTCTGTACCAGGGAGCTTCTTCTGTCTTCTCCCCTCCTTCTTGCTTATTAAACTCTCCACTCCTTAAAACCACTCCACATGTGTCTCTGTCATTTTATCTAAACCAGCATGAGGACCAAGAACCCTGATGTTCCTCCACTCATCGGAGCAGTATCATTTTTGTGCCTGGGCTGGGAAAGGAAATTCAATCATCAGACTGAGTCAAGGAAACTTAAACTATTTTTGGCCTTTAATAATTAAGTAAGGTAGGCCGTGTGCTGTGGCTCACGCCTGCAATCCCAGTACTTTGGGAGGCCAAGGCAGGTAGATCACCTGAAGTCAGGAGTTTGAGACCAGCCTAACATGGTGAAACCCTGTTTCTACTAAAAATAGAAAAAATTAGCTGGGCATGGTGGCATGTGCGGGTAATCTCAGTTACTAGGGAGGCTGAGGCAGGCGAACCACTTGAACCCAGGAGGTGGAGGTTGCAGTGAGCCGAGATGGTGCCACTGCACTCCAGCTTGGGCAGCAAGAGTGAAACTCCATCTCAAAATAATAATAATAATAATAATAATAATAATTAAGTAAGGCATACCACTGTGAACAAAATTTGGAGCCTGTTCATTTTTCTCTGCCTGGTTCCTATAAAATTTGGAGACTATCTGTAAGTACTCTTATGGCAATACAGTTGTTTGCCTCAGTACAATAAGAATCCATTTTTCTTTGTCAACGGAACATAAGTGGCAAAACTGATTATTTTACCAAGGCTTTAACTGAAAGAGTATGTTTCCCTTTAAGGAATCAAGCTTGATATGCAGAGCCAATAAAAGTTCCTTAGAGAGAACTGGCCTCATACCTTGTCTACACAGTCCCTGCACAGGGTTCCTAACCTGTAGTCAGTAAAGAGTGTCACTTTCTAACAGGTCTGGAAGCTCCGAATTTATCTTGGGACCTCAAGAGGAGAGGATGACCCAACTTAACAGGTATTAGAGGATACAAACCTATGGCTGGGCTTGGCTTTTAAAAAAAGTGTTACCTGATATTCCTTGTGGAACAGAGCTTCATCAAACCAATCCAAAAGGCCTATGTAGAAAAAACCATTCTTGCTGCACTTCATGCAAATAATCAGGCCAAGTATAAGACTAAAGTTCATTCATAATTAGTTTTTACCAAAAATGAGGACTGGAGAGAAAAATTTTGCTCCAAAGCTTATCATACATGTGTCATTAAATCCTAGTCTCACCAATTGTTTTTAAGCTTTTTACCTACATTTTAGACTAACCCTGCTTATTCCTGTGAATTTAGTGGTGATCTTCCGCAGCTTGGAAAAAAAAAAAGGATGGGTAACATAAAAAGGTGAATCAATATGCTAGTTCTGGGCAATTATCTTGCACATTCTGCCAGGTAATGAAAGTAAGTAAGGTCCTCATAATCCGGAGGTTTCTTTGTTTGGGAAAATAAAACCAAGGAACTTCATATACCCCCAAAGGGGAATTTTATATCTTGGCAAGTAAAATTTTAGGTGGAAATTACCTACCACACCACACTTGTGGGAACTGCTGTCCTCTTTCTACTATTTGCAATAGGGTTATACGTGGTAGCACCTTCTAACTGAAATATTGGGCCGAGTTTCCATTGCTGTGGTATTTTGCTTAAGTAGTATCCTTATAGCAGGGATAATAGTTACTGACAAAATGGAAGCATGAAAGTTTTACTATCACTGAGTCAGCTAGAAATTTTTATTGGGTTTAGTAATGCAGTTTTATTTATTTTATTTTATTTTATTTTATTTTGAGACGGAGTCTCACATTGTTGACCAGGCTGGAGTGCAGTGGCACAATCTCAGTTCATCTCCCGGGTTCAAGAGATTCTCCTGCCTCAGCCTCCAGAGTAGCTGGGACTACAGGCTACAGGTGCATGCCACCACACCCAGCTAATGTTTTGTTTGTTTGTTTGTTTTGAGACAGAGTCTAGCTCTGTCGCCCAGGCTGGAGTGGAGTGGTACGATCTTGGCTCACTGCAACCTCCGCTTCCTGGGTTCAAGTGATTCTCCTGCCTCAGCCTCCCCAGTAGCTGGGATTACAGGCTCCTGCCATCACGCCCAGCTAATTTTTGTATTTTTTTTTTTTAGTAGAGACAGGGTTTCACTGTGTTGACCAGGCTCGTCTATAACTCCTGACCTCATGATCTGCCTGCCTCAGCCTCCCAGAGTCCTGGGATTACAAATGTGAGTCACTGCGTGAGTGGCCAGTTTTTTGTATTTTTAGTAGAGACAGGGTTTCACCATGTTAGGTGGTATGGTTTTGATCTCCTGACCTTGTGATTGCCCGCCTCAGCCTCCCAAAGTGCTGGGATTACAGGCGTGAGCCACCACGCCTGGCTAGTTTCAGCTTTAATGGAAACATGCTGCTTTTGGATTAACATCTCTAGTAAAGTAGAGTAAAATCTACAGGTACTTAAAAATCAAATTAAAATTATTGACAGGCTCAGGGAAAATGCCAGCTTCAGCCCTGAGTGTCTACAATTCTTTCTTTAATAAATTTCAGTCTTCTTTATGGAATTGGTTCACCCCTTTATTAAGCACTCTGTTGCTTATATGTCTTGTATTGATATTTGGACCCTATATATTCAATACTATAACTTGAATTGTTTATTTTCGTCTAGAAGCAATCCAACTCCAAAAAATGGGTCGGTAGACTGAACCACACATGGACACCCATTCTTCTGAGGACCCTTAGATCAACCCCAGGAGGAGCCCTAGGTGCTGTTCCCACATTCGCTGCCCCTTTTCAGCAGGAAGTAGCCAGAAAGAGTCATCACCCAAAACCCCCTAACAGTCGTTAGTGTGATATCGCCAGAGGGAGGAATGTGGTAGGAGCTATTAAGAAATTATTTTAGGCAGATAGAGAGGGAAAGGAGTCCTTGGGAAGTTTTCATTTTTAAAAACATCTCCGGAAAGTTTTCATGTAAAGCCTCGGCTCTTAGAGCCAAACTGGCAACCTTTGATATGCAAATGTAGGCCATTAGAAACTGGATCCATTCAACGTGGTGATTCCCCCAGCCTTCTGGCTCTTGCCCCACATGTTCCTGGCAACATGGCCGCCTCACACATCTCTACATGTGTAGCACATCCTTGGCGCCCTACATTTGCATATTAAAAGGCTAGGGTGGGAGCGCCAGCATTTTCTCAAGCTACGTGAATCACATCTGATCAAACCAATCTCCTGAGCCCTATGCAAATAAGACATCACCTCCTCCAGCTGGTATCCAAGGTACGTGGGGACCTCCTCTTTCAACTTTGGAGCTGCCCTCCCTCTGTCTCTGTACTGGGGAGCTCCTTCCTTCTGTCTTCTCCCTTCCTTCTCGCCTATTAAACTCTTCCCTCCTTAACACTACACACACACACACACACACACACACACACACACACACACACACTCACATTGCTAATGTAAGATGAAACTATGTAAAGCAATCTTAATAATCAATGGGAAAAAATATGATTGTTCTATGACCTTCAAAATTTTTTGTCAAAACATAAAAACTCTCTATTAATTGTAAATTTATAGGAAAATAAAAATATAATAAAACTAATATTTATTTATGTATTTATGTTTATTTATTTATTTATTTTTAAGATGGGAGTTTCGCTCTTGTTGCCCAGGCTGGAGTGCAATGGCCTGATCTTGGCTCACTGCAACCTCTGCCTCCTGGTTCAAGCAATTCTTCTGCTTCAGCCTCCTGAGTAGCTGGGATTACAGGCATGCACCACCATACCTGGCTAATTTTGTATTTTTAGTAGGGACGAGGTTTCTCCATGTTGGTCAGGCTGGTCTCGAACTCCTGACCTCAGGTAATTCTCCCGCCTCAGCCTCCCAAAGTGCTGGGATTACAAGCATGAGACACTGCACCTGGCCTAAAACTACTATTTATTTAATACAGTGTAATTTAAAGCATTAGAACCATGCAGAATTATTTCCTTGTAAAAAATATATCAAGATGCATTTGGTATATTTTTATCCTATAACTTTTCATCCTATAACTTATAATATGGAATAAGCACCTTTTCTTCATCTTGACAAATTGCCATATTCCTTTCTAAGTTTGGATCAACTTCCAACATTTTATTTATTCCTGGAGGTTTCAATGTTGTGAATTATCTGAGAGTTCCTTTAAAGTGAGTTTTTGCTGGCATGACTTTCTCTGGGACGTCTTCATCCTTTTCATCACATCTACTTTTCTTATTATAATATGGAATAAGCACCTTTTCTTCATCTTGACAAATTGCCATATTTCTTTCTAAGTTTGGATCAACTTCCAACATTTTATTTATTCTTGGAGGTTTCAATGTTGTGAATTATCTGAGAGTTCCTTTAAAGTGAGTTTTTGCTGGCATGACTTTCTCTGGGACATCTTCATCCTTTTCATCACATCTACTTTTCTTATTCATGTCAGTAAGTTTACCTTCACTAAGCGCCTCTGGCTGCCCATCTAGAGTTTCCTGAAAGTAGCAGTGTAAACATTTCCATGGTCAGCTATTTCTTCTATAACTCCATTTATGTTCAATTCAAATTTCACTGAAAACATTATCACTTTTGTTTCTTTGCTGTACTTTTATCTTTCTTGGCCAATTCTTGATACATGTTTGTAAAATGTTATGTGGGTTTATCACTGGGAGGCAACACAACTACATGCTTTGCTGTCTGTGCATGAACTAAATAATAGGCACACAGTGACTAATCACTGACATACTTTGAAAGAAGTCGTATGATTGGTCACATTATTTTGCTCATTTGTCATTTTCTTTCTTTCTTCTTTATTTTTATTTTTTGAGACAGAGTTTTGCTCTTGTTACCTGGGCTGGAGTGCAATGGCACGACCTCAGCTCGCTGCAACCTCTGCCTCCCGTGTTCAAGCAGTTCTCCTGCCTCAGCCTCCCAAGTAGCTGAGATTACAGACATGCGCCACCATGCCCAGCCAATTTTGTATTTTTAGTAGACAGGGTTTCTCCATGCTGCTCAGGCTGGTCTCAAACTCCCGACCTCAGGTGATCTGCCCACCTCAGTCTTCCAAAGTGCTGGGATTACAGGCATCAGCCACTGTACCCAGCCTTATCTGTTACTTTCAAAGTGATCTGTGGACTGAAGGGCTAGCACCCAAGTTTGTCCTTTATGCAACTACTCAAAGTTAATATGCCATGGTAACTAAAATTAGAGTTATTTTTAGGAGACTCATGTTATTTAAGCTGTAGTAAGAAATATTTTTATATTTAAACTGTTTAAAGCCAGGACTATCTGCATAGTATGTTACCTTTTGTGTAAGAAAGAAGAGGATATAAGAATATATAAATATATGTAGGTTTTGTTTTTGTGTTTTGCAAAAAGAAACACAGGGAGAATAAACCACAAACTAATGAAATCGATTGTCTAAAGAGTGTGGTGTGAATGAGGCAGAAGGTGAAGAGGAGGAGTGACAGTTTTCTGAGTACACTTTTTTTTTATAGTTCTGACTTTATGTTAATGCTTTACATATCCAAAAAAGAATACTAGGCTAGATGTGGTGGCTTATGCCTGTAATCCCAGCACTTCGGGAGGCTAAGGCAGGAGGATCACTTGTGCCCAGGAGTTTAGGACCATCCTGGGGCAATACAGTGAGACCCCATCTCAAAAAAAAAAAAAAAGAAAATTAAAAAATTAGGCAGGCATGGTGGTGTGCACTTGTAACCTCAGCTATTTGGGAAGCTGAGGTGGGAGGATCGCTTAAGTGCAGGAGGTTGAGGCTGCAGTGAGCTGTGACTGTACCACTGCACTCCAGCCTGGGTGACATAGCGAGACCCTGTCTCAAATACGAAACAAAACAAAAAATCAACAGAAAGTATACTCATCAATCGAAGTGTGGCAAAACTCTAAAACTGCACATAATAGAAACACACTTTAATGAATCACATAACTATACTACGAGTAACTTTTCAAGACAGTACTTTGACAATATACTCTCAGTTTAAAGACAACCAATGGTAAGCAAATCTCGCTCTCTATTGGTTTGTTTTTCTCATTGATGTTGTTATTACAATTTTGAAACTATTTTCTGTGTATTTTAGGATGGAGCAAATGAGTAAATATATTCATAGCATTGGGAGCCAGGATTCTTACTGTTAGAAAATAAAAATACAAAGATGGAAGGGGGAAGGCTAGGAAGAACCAGAACTGGAGGTATCAACATGAACTTATGATTATGAGGGAGTGTGTGTACAGTATAGATATGGGTGTGTTTGTGTGCGTTTTTCCTAGGTCTGTCTGCTGACAAGGCCTAGAAACAGTGATAGCCCATTAGCAGTGAGCATACCTCACGCCCAAATCTTAGTTTCTAAATACTATTCCCTACCAAAAAGAAGCAAGGCTTTTGGACAAATGGTTCATCTCAGAACCGGAGCAAGGAAAGTATGAGTCTCTAGTATCTTCTTTTATTAGAAAGTAAGAAAGGGTTCAAGAAAATGAGGGAGGTATGGCAGAGGGACACAAGAACCAGCTCGAAGAGGTTCTTATTGGTAACATCTACAACAATTTGAGGTCAAAATTAAAAATGGCAGTAATGGAATATAACTCATTGCAAAAAACATATGAGCCATACATAAATAAATGAGAAAAGAAAGTTCTTTCTTACTGTAAAATGCCAACTAATAAAAGTAGAATAAATGATCACAAATGGATTTAGAAAATCATCTTCCCTGAGTGTGGTCTGGACCAAGTGATTTTGCTTCTAATGAACAAACTACAGCAAAAATGATAGTATGTCATTTTCTTGGTCTTTCTCTCTTTTCCTCCCTCCCTCCCTCCCTCTGTCCCTTTCTCCTTCCCTTCCTTCCTCCCTTCCTTCCTCCCTTCCTTCCTTACTCTCTCTCTTCCGCCCTCCCTGCTCCTTCCTTTCTTTCTTGACAGGGTCTCCTTCTGTGGCCTATGTTGGAGTGCAGTGGTGTGATCCTGGCTCACTGTAATCTCCACTTCCTGGGTTCAAGCAATTCTCTGGCCTCCGCCTCCTGAGTAGCTGGGCTATAGGCATGCAGCACCACACTGCCTAATTTTTGTATTTTTAGTAGAAACAGGGTTTTTGTCATGTTGCCCAGGCTGGTCTTGAACTCCTGGGCTAAAGCAATCCATGTGCCCCGGCCTCCCAAAGTGCTAGGATTACAGGCGTGAGCCACCATGTCTACCCTGCTATATCACTTTCAAAAATAGTTTTATAAAAAGATTGTGGCTTTCAGCACATTTGCCCTCTCTGGCACTCTCCTTTACTTTCTCTAACAGAAGCTGGTTGCTCTATGGAGTTCCACATGGCAAGGAATCTGAGGTAGACCTCCAGCTCACAACCAGCAAGAAATTGGAACCCTTATGCTAACAATCCACAAGAGACTTAATTTTGCCATTAACTATGTGAGAGAGATTAGAAGCTATTGATTCTTTAGATAAGACAATAGCCCTAGGTGACACTTTAATTGATGGCTTGTAAGACTCTGAGGCAGAGTCACCCAGCAAAGCTACACCAGTCCTGATCCACAAAAAATTATGAGATAATAAATGCTTCTTTTAAGCCACTAAGTTTTGGGATAATTTGTTACACAGCAATGGCTAACTAATAGACTACCAAAAAATGTCTAGTTTAAATATAATCATGAGGTCCAGGCTCAATGGCTCACACCTATAATCCCAGCACTTTGGGAGGCTGAGGCAGGCTGATCATCTGAGATCAGGAGTTCAAGACTAGCCTGGCCAACATGGCGAAAACACCGTCTTTACTAAAAGTACAAAAATTAGCCAGATGTGGTGGTGGGCATCTGTAACCCCAGCTACTCAGGAGGCTGAGGCAGGAGAATCACTTGAACCCAGGAGGTGGAGGTTAAAGTGAGCCAAGATTGTGCCACAGCACTCCAGCATGGGTGAAAAGAGAGAGACTCTATCTCAAAAAAAAAAAAATATGTATATATATATACACACACACAATCATGAAGAAACATAAAACAAATATAAATTAAATTAAAGGCATTACACAAAGTAAACGGCTTCTAGTCTTTACAAATGACAGTTTCATATAAACAAAGCAAGGCTGAGGAACTGTTTCAGATTAAAGCAGACTAAAGAGACATGGCAACTATGCCAGGCATAGTGGCTTATACCTGTAATCCCAGCACTTAGCTGAGGTGGGCAGATTACTTGAGGTCAGGAGTTCAAGACCAGCCTGGCCAACATAGTGAAACCCTGTCTCTACTAAAAATACAAAAATTAGCCTGGTGTAGTGGGGGTGTGGTGGCACATGCCTGTAGTCTCAGCTACTTGGGAGGCTAAGGCAGGAGAATCATTTGAACCTGGGAGGCAGAGGTTCCAGTGAGCCAACATTGCACCACTACACTCCAGCCTGGGAGACAGAGGGAGACCCTGCCAAAAAAAAAAAGAAGCATGGCAACTAAATGCAATGTGTGATATTTTAGACTAAAAAAATTACTATAAGGATATAGTAAAATAGACTATAAGGTATGGTAAAATTTAAATATAGATTATAGGCTAAATAATTACATTGTATTGATGTTAAATTTTCTGATTTTTATTATTGAAATTTAATTATATAAAAGAATGTCCTTATTAGGAAATATACAATGAGGTGTTTAGGAATAAAGAAACATGATTTCTACAACTTACTCTCAAATGGTTCATAAAAATAAAAATATGTGTGTGTACATACACACAAATATATATAAGTACACACTTGGTGTGTATGCAAATATGTATTATAGAAACATCTCTTTTAAAAACTTAAAAAAATTTTTTTTAAATTTTTTTGAGAGAGTCTTGCTCTGTCACCCAGGCTGGAGTGCAGAGGCACGATCTCAGCTCACTGAAACCTCTGCCTCCTGGGTTCAAGTATTTCTCGTGTCTCATCCTTAGGTGTGGGCCACCGTGCCTGGCTAAGTTTTGTATTTTTAGTAGAGATGGAGTTTTGTCATGTTGGCCAAGCTGGTCTTGAACTCCTGGCCTCAAGTAATTTACTCGCCTCAGTCTCAAAGTGCTGGGATTACAGGAGTGAACCATGCATCTGGCCTATAGATACATCTATATAATACATGTGTATATGTATATGTATACACACACACACACACACACACAGAGTGATAAAGGAAATTCATCAAAATATAAAATGTTAACAACAGGTGCATCTGGGTGAAGATACAGTTCTTTGTACAATTCTCGCAACTCCTCTGAAAATTTGAAATCATTGAAAACAGTTAAAATGAAAATTCCTTTTAAAAATACCTATCAAAATTACACCTATTTACTCTTTGACACAGCAATTTCAATTCCATTTCTGGAAATTCATTCCAAAGATATACTGCATATGTAAAAATTGATCTAGGTACAGGGCTATTCGATAGAGCTCATTTATAAGAGACTAGTTAATAGTCCAGTGGAATACTAAGCAGCTGTTAACAAAAGCTTTCTACATATTAATATGGAAATATTTTTAGGCTATAGTGTGAAGAAGGGAAGACATAGAGTGATATATGATATTTTATCTTTTTGTAAAAAAAGTGCAATATTTTATCTTTTTGTAAAAAAAGTGCGAAAATAAAAAGATATGTACATATTCACATAAAGAAATGCTGAAAGGATGCTTAATAAAATTATAAAATGTTTACCTACAGAGAACAGGAGGAAGCAAGGGTGGAATAGGAGTAGGATAGGGATGGGAGTAAGACTTCTCAATATAAACATAGTATATTGTTTTGATTTTTAAACCATGTAAATGTATTTCCTATTCAAAAACAAAATAAAGAAAACTACTAAGATGGAGGTAGATGGCAGACTTATAAACATTTAAAGGACTTACAGAGATTTAATATTTCCACTTGAGATATTAAGTGGAAAGAGCAAGTTGCACAACAGTATATATACTGTAAAATAATCCCTGTTGTGCAAAGAAAACCCCACAAATACATTCACATGCACATAGAAAATGCTTGTAAGTGTACATAACCAGGTATTAAGAGTAGTGATAGTTCAGGGGTGAGTCTGAGGCATGAGAAGGGTGGGGGAGGCTAACTTTATTTTCTTTTTTAAAAAACTATTATTATTATTCTGAGATGGAGTTTTGTTCTTGTCACCCAGGCTGAAGAGCAATGGTGCAATCTCGGCTCACTGCAACTCTGCCCCCTGGGTTCAAGTGATTCTCCTATCTCAGCCTCCTGAGTAGCTGGGATTATAGGTGCCCACCACCACGCCCAGCTAAGTTTTGTATTTTTAGTAGAGACAGAGTTTTGCCACGTTAGCCAGGCTGGTCTCAAACTCCTGACCTCAGATGATTCACCTGCCTCAGCCTCCCAGAGCACTGATATTACAGTCGTGAGCCACTGCACCCGGCCTATTTTATTTTCTTAAATTTATTTTCAAATAAACTATAATTTATTTACGGTCAACATGCAAAACTATTAAGTTCAATGAGTTCTGGAAAATGTGTACATCCTTATAACCCATCCCTCTCTCAAGATACGGAAAATTTCTAACTTCCTGGGGGAAAAAATTCTACCATCATTAATACTGTTGGTTTCAACATTAAAATGCTGAGGGCTCTATAGGATGTTTAAGGTATGCATGGACATAGAATCCTCCAAGTGTATTCATAACATTAAAACCCAACAATTTTGTTATGATTGTTATGCATCTTTTATCCTAAACATTTATTCTATGATGTTTTACAGATGGTGAAGAAAAATTGAGGTTAAAAATTTTCATGGAGCACATACGATCATGTGAAAGTAAATTAAACAATAAAAATTAAAACAGCCTGAGAATTCCAGACACAGAAAAAAACTGAACACCTGGACTAGTCTGAAGAATGGAGTATTAATTAGACAGCAAATTTCCCTGGGTGCTGGATATTTCTTACAGCAAAAAAAGACCAGGAAGATAAATAAAACACAAAAATATCTCAGCCATGAACCCCAAAACATACCAATGTAGAGCTATCAGGAAGCTTATTATGCTCAGCCTTATAAGGATCTACCCATCTGACTAGATTATCACAATGGAAGAACTCAGAGTAAAAGAATGGTGACCACATGTCTAACCACACACTAAATATCTGCACTGTTTCTCAGATCCTTCAAATGAATATGCCTGCAACTCAGCTCTTGATTTCTCTTAAATCCACCATTCTCTAGTCTTCCACTCTCACTAAATGGTAGCTTTGTTTATCCACTTCCTTAATGTGGAAACTCAGGAATCATTCTTAATCTCTGCTCCCCATTTATGCATTGTATTTATTCAGTTGATAATATTTCACCGAAGATCTACCACTTGCCAGGCAAGACAACAATCTTTGCAGACACCCAGGAATATAATAATACACAAAACAGCCCCTACCCTCATGAAATTTATAATCCACCTATTCCATTATTAAGTCTTATTGAATCCATTTCTTAAATATATCCACAATTCATCTTTTTATTTCTACATTCACTGCCTCCCCTTTAATCCAAGCCAACTCTTCTTTCATTTCTTACCGGGAATATTCCCATAGTCTCCCACCTTGTCTTCCTATTTCTGTTTATAGCCCTCATAAATCAATTCTCCATACAGCAGCCAGAGTAAGCTTAATAATTCAAATATCGTGTCACTGCTTTGTTTAAAATGTTTTAATAGCTCCTAAGTACAAGGGTGTTTAGAACAAAATCCAGAATTTTAAATGTGATTTACAAGGCTCTCCCTGCCTTATTGAATAATTTACTTCTGTTTCTAGCCTCCCTGGCTCTTTTCAATTGCTTGAGTCACATCTTTTATTTTATTATTTATTTATTTATTTTTTGAGATGGAGTCTCACTATGTTGCCCAGGCTGGAGTGCAGTGGTGTGATCTTGGCTCACCACAATCTCTGCCTCCCGGGTTTAAGCAATTCTCCTGTCTCAGCCTCCTGAGTAGCTGAGACTACAGGTGTGCACCACCACGACTGGCGATTTTTTTTTTTTTCTATTTTTAGTAGAAATGGAGTTTTACCATTGGTCAGGCTGGTCTTGAACTCCTGAGCTCATGATCTGCCTGCCTTGGCATCCCAAAGTGCTGGGATTACAGGCATGAGCCACTGCACCCAGCATTTTATTTTATTTTTTAAAAAGACCTTTACACATGCTATTTCCTGTGCCTGACAATTTCTTTTTTACTCTCCTTGTTACCTAGATAACTTCTACTCATCCTACAGATCTCTCTAAATATCACTTTCTGGAAAAAATAAAATTAAAAAAAAAAAGACTTCTTTAACCTTTGGATTAGGCCAGTCTTCCCTGTTATAAGCTTTCTCTTAGTGCTCTTTTTTTTTTTTTTTTTTTTTTTGACTGAGTCTCTCTCTGTCACCAGGCTGGCTGGAGTGCAGTGACAAGATCTTGGCTCACTGCAACCTCCAACTCCCTGGTTCAAATGATTCTCCTGCCTCAGCCTCTGGGGTAGCTAGGATTACAGGCATGCACTATCATGCCCAGCTAATTTTTGTATTTTTAGTAGAGATGGGTTTTCAGCATGTTGGCCAGAATGGTCTCGATCTCCTGACCTCATGATCCACCTGCCTCGGCCTCCTGAAGTGCTGGGATTACAGGCATGAGCCACTGCGCCCAGCCCCTCTTAGTGTTCTTCTATTTCTCCTTGTTGGTTTTTATCAGACCTGTGAAATACCATGTATTAGAATGGTGCCCATTATCACAGGAATTATATCTGCCTTGTTCAATTGTATCTGGGCTCAAGTGAGCCACCCTCCTTGGCCTCCCAAAGTGCTGAGATTATAGGTGTATCTGGCAAGACAAGCTCTTTGTACTATAGAGAATGATGCAATAGACATGGGTAGGGAAACGAAATGCAGTATAACTTACAGTATAATACATACTGCAGATAATGGAAGCCTGAACTTATGAAGACTGGTTTCAACTTACATTCTCACACAATATAGTGTAAGAATAGAGCACCCTGCATCTCTTATTTTTGAAAAGTATATAGAATACACAAAAACAATGGTTTTTCTCTAAACTAGAAATGAACAATTAGAAAATACAATTTTAAAAATACTATTTACAATAATATTCAAAAAATCAAATATATAGGGACAATTTAATGAAAGCTATACATGACCTCTCTACACAGAAAACTATAAAACATAGCTGAGAGAAATTAAAGAAGACCTAATTAAATGGAAATATATACCATGTTCATGGATTAGAAGTGTCAATATTGTTAAGAACATCTTTCTCCCTCCTTCTCTCTCTCCCAATAAAGCTATAGACTCAATACTATCCTATTCAAAAATCCTTACAGGTTTTGTCCTGCTGAGAACTGACAAGATGATTTTCACTTATTTGGAAAAACAAAGGACCAAGAATAGTCAAAACAGTAGTGAAAAAGAAGGAAAAAATTGTCTTTATCTACCTGACTTCAAGACTTACTATAAGGCTACAATAATTAAGACAGTGCGCTATTAGCAAAAGAATAGAAAACTGAAACATGATCAAGGAATATAGAAATAGAACTACATATATCATTGAAATGACTTTCAACAAAGGCACCAAGCCAATTCAACAGAAAGAGGAACATCTTTTCAATAAACGGTATTGAAAAAATGGGAAATAAAGAACTTCAACCCCTACCTCAATGAATTGCTGCCTCATGCCAGATAGAAAGATCAGTTTTAAATAAGGTAAGTAGAAAGGAAGAGTCAAAAGTGTCAAATAAGTGCCTTCTGCTCTGTAAACACAGTCACTGTCTCACCTACTATACTGCTAGAGCAAAGTATTACACAATATAAATCCTGTGTGTGCAAGTGACACATAGCTGTTGAGATGCTTGACTTTTTTTGGTTTCCAAGCTTTAGCAGGCTTTTCAGGTGAGCATCAGAATCTAGATTGACGATGCCAAATTATCTGATTTACTGAATCCTTTTTAGAGACCAATATCCAGGTAGCATTTAAAATAAAATGCTTAGATGGACCACAGAATCCATACCAATAAGGAAATCTACTGTGAATAACCACATTTTTATGCATTTTCCTACTATTTCTTTTCTCTTAACTTACCAGTAATTATTTCACTGTTTTCAGACTTTTCATATTACCCATTTTACCTAATCATGTTTTCCAAAGATAACTGTTTCCTTTTCACTTTTTTGTCTTTTTGGTAATATTTTATACTGTAAGCTTCCAATTCACTGATAGGGAAATATATGAGGAATTTTATATGCAAATGTTATTCTAGAATTTTTGAAGTGTTTGTAAACTACTAGTTCAGTAAAATGTTATGCTAACATTATCTGGATCAATCTGTACAATCACCTGATTATAAAAACAGTCCATATACAACATTCTATGCTAGCTCAAATTCATTTAAAGCATTTGAATTTGGCATAATTTCCAAAGCTTTAAATAAGTCATAAGGAGAGAAGCTCTTTATTTGTTTGTTTTGGGACACGGTCTAATTCTGTCACCTAGTCTGGAGTACAAAAATGCAATCACACCTCACTGCAGCTTCAACCTCCCCAGGCTCAGGTGATCCTCAAACCTCAGCCTCCCAAGTAGCTGTAACCACAGGCATGGGCCACTATAACTTGTTAATTTTTGTATTTTTTATAGAGACAGGTTTTTGTCATGTTGCCCAGACTGGTCTCAAACTCCTGGGCTAAAGTGAGCCACCCTCCTTGGCTTCCCAAACTGTTGAGATTATAGTGTGTCTGGCAAGACAAGCTCTTTGTACTATAGAGAATGATGCAACGGACATGGATAGGGAAACGAAACGCAGTATAACTTATGGTATAGTTTGAAGAGCAAGGTTCAGCTTGAGAAGGAGACTAGAACACTTAGTCATAAGATCCTCTTTGGTTGAACAATAATTTTCAAAGTTTAGGTCTGGAATCTTCCATTAGTCATATTCTTAGATATATTGAAATTATAGGCTAACTTTGTCAGCCAGAATGTCTTTTTGCAGTGAGAGGAAGTTTCTTAAATAGAAAATCAAACAGTTGTGTGATGAATGAGAATTGATAAACAGGGATTCTGAGTTGTAAATTTACATATTTCATACTACAATGGCCAAGATTTGTCCCTCCCTTTTTTTTGATTAATACAATTTGAATATCAAAGTAAAATTATAAAATATACTCAAATACATATAAATATATATAATCAAACGCATTCCCTACTTAAAAGGTCCCAAATGCTCTGGCATGTCTGACACTCTTGTCTCTTGTCTGCTTAACTACTGTCCCTCAAGCTCACCATGCCAAATATTTCTCATCTTAGGCCTTTGGTCTTGCTGCTGTAAATGCTATTTACTGAGACCTCTGAAAATATTTAATGCTAGAAGAAAACTTGCTTGTGACTAAACTTAGTTTCATCAAGAATTTCTCACTTTGGAGAGTGGATTCTGCCAAAGCAATCAGAATCATCCAAGGGGCTTTGGCAGTGAAGCTGCTACTGGGTTCTGAGGGGTAGGGATTCAGAAAGGAAGTTCATTCAGCCCTGGGTTCGTTAGGAGAAGCACACTCTTAGTAGGAATATGGCATCTTAGAGCTACAGTTACTCAAAAACCTGGGGCTTAGCGCAGGATAGACATCCATGGGAAAGACTCGAAGACAGAATCATTTTGGGTCTACGGCACTTGGAAACCAGTACAAATAATGCAATCAGGAAGAATAAAAAGGAAATTAAAGCGAAGGTAATCACCAGATAGAAATTAATTTTGGATTCAGCCTGTAACTTTGCAAAGTGATCGCTGAGGTCTAGCAGAACCTCCTGCAAGCTGTCGGTGAAGATAGGGGCAGCATGGCGGTGGTGAGAGAGGTGGCTGTCCACCACAGTGCACTGCGACCAGTAGGCGCTGGCGAGTCGCTTTCCTGTTTCTCAATGCGCTAGCTGTCCTCATCTCGTGGGGGCGCATTCCAGGCTGAAGAGCCTGGGCTGGCTGGCCTGCAGCACCTGGTAGGACAGCCACGCATTGTGTCTTACCTCTGGGTCTACTGCCACCAGTTTGGTGACCAGGTAGCCAGGCTCTGCGGTGCGCAGCACCATATCCAAGAGCACAGAGCTGTCCGGCTCCAGAGCTGGAGTACAGCACCCGTGGTGGGTTGTCATTGCAGTCGCCCGCTAACACGTGCAGGCTTACGTTGGTGCTGAGCGAGAGCTAGTCCTGGTCGCGGGCCTGCAGCGTGAGCTTAAAGGTGCCCAGCTGCTCTTGGTCGAAGGCGCTCTGTGCATTCACAGACACCTAGGACAACCATGCCTGTGGCTCCAGGTCACTGGCTACATAGAATAGGGGACTTGGCTGTTGGGTTCCAAGTCCAGGTTGGAGTCATCTACTTGCCTATGGAGGCTTTGGGAGGATTGTTCTTGGCCACGTGGATGACATAGGAGGCCTGATAAGAAAACCAGAGCATTTTCATTGACATCACCAATGAGTAAAGTGAGGCTTGTGCTGGAGAAGAGGGTTGGCTTGCCTCTGTCAGTGCCAGTGATGTTGATGTTATATCCTGGGTCTGTTCCTGGTCCACGGCACCATATGTTACAAGCATGTAGTTAATTATTGGAGGAAGAGTCAATTCTCAAAGGTGCATTTTCTTGTATCAGATATGTGACCTCATTTTCTCTTGAATCCAGATCTCGTGATTTAAATCTTGGATAGTGATTACTGTCCAAGGTGCAGAATCTTTAAGAATCATTGTGGAATTAGAAGTAAAAATTGCCTCTAGGATATTGTCATTATCTTCTAGAATTTCAGTCTCAACTGTACACTAGGCAATGAGTCCTTCACTATCACTTGCTACCAAAACCATGGTATATTTTAAAATCTTGAAAAGTCCAATGTACTTATAGTTTTCATTTCTCCACTATTTGATCAAGGCCATACTAGATATGGGTACTCTGGGTTTTGAAGCCATATGTGATCTCTGTCCGACACTCTAGTCCTGGTCTGTGGCCCTCATTCTCAGCATGGAAGTGCCTGGATACAGATCTTCCTTAAGGCTGATGCTGTACACATCCTAACTGAACACAGAGTTGTCACTGTCTTCAACCAATAGGATCAGGAGCTGAGTGATGCTGCTATTTGGGGGCCATATATGGCTGCTAGCCCTGAAGGTTGGGAGCTCTGCTTTTCCTGGTCTAGTGGCTTCTGTAACACAAGTTCAGCATATGTCTTTCCACTGTTGCTCTCTTACTTCAAAGGCAAATATAGAGTTGCTGCTAAGGCGACAATTTTGTAAGAAATTGCTCCAAACATCAGGATCTTCCACAGGTTCTATTGCAAATCTTGTTCCAAGCTGGGTCAACTCAAAGATATTTAACTTAATAACATCCCTGCTGAACCATGGTGCATGATCCTTCACATCCTGAATCTATATTAATGTGAAAAAATTTAAAGAAATTTCAACTATTTTTCTTTTTTTTTTTTTTGAGACAGAGTCTCACTCTGTTGCCCAGGCTGGAGTGCAGTGGTGCGATCTCAGCTCACTGCAACCTCTGCCTCCTGGGTTCAAGCGATTCTCCTGCCTCAGCCTCCTGAGTAGCTGGGATTACAAGCACGCTCCACCATGCCTGGCTAATTTTTAGTAGAGATGGGGTTTCACCATGTTGGTTAGGCTGGTTTCGAACTCCTGACTTTGTGATCCACCCACCTCAGCCTCCCAAAGTGCTGGGATTACAGGCATGAGCCACCATGCCCGGCCTTCAACTACTATTTCTAAGCATATGGTCCAGACTATAATTAGGGGCGTATCTGCTCCTGATCCATTCAGTCACTCACAAGTAAGTCTCCACTTTCTCCACTTAGAATAAAGTATTCTTTCTCAGCATTAACCCAAAGCTTTCAAGAGGGTGTGTCCTGGACGCTGAGTCCCAAATCCTTGGCAAGGTTTCCCACCACCAAACCCTTGGTCAGCTCCTCTGGAACTGAATAACGGATCTGCATAGAGAATGCCCAGCAGGACAGAAATAGCAGGAAGGGAATCAGTAGTTGCCTTGGTTCCACCCAGCCTGTCAGTCCAGCACCATTCCCCATCTCTTCCATAGTTGAGGTTGCTTCTGCTCCAGCCTAGATAAGCCCCTTTCCAAACTATCCTTGGATTATAGAGTCTCCAGCCAAGAAGAAGCTGAACTCATTGCCTGTAAATCTGTTCTGCTCCTGCTTATAATTTGTAGAACTAGGAGCCATAATAGGAATGTTGTGGGTTTGCTCTTGGATTTCCATTCCATGAAATTACAAAAGCCACCAAGTGGGAATGCTTGGGGATTGGCTCATTTATCTTTGTTTCCACACTGGCCAGCAGTGGCACTCTGAGTCCCTTCTCTAGAACTGCAGCCTGAAGAAATGAGACCACATCGTTCTATAGAGGTAGTTGAAAGCAGAGAGAAAGATGTTTCTCACCGGAACTTGCAAGCTGAAGGGCAGTAGTACAGTCTTGCTCCTACAATGAAATATTCCTGGGAGTTTATAACCTCAGGGATGTCAGCACTTCAAGCCAAAGTGATGGCTTATTTTTATTTCTTCTTGATGTTTGAGTATTTATAGGCTAAGAATCTTTCTTTCTTATCTCTACCTCCATGCCCGGGCTTTAATTTTTACATGTAACACAGTCTCAGAATGAACTGTTGGCTGAATCTTCAGCTGAAATTATATAGGAAGCTTCTAAGAGGTTTCCCAATATGGAAATCTTATAAACTGAGACACCTATTTTCAAAATTTAACAAACAAACCAGATCCTTAGCCTTTTAAGATAAATCAGACAGTTGGCTCTTATTAGGGTTTTGAAATAGAGGAAAAGTCTATGTAAAATCATTGGTTTTGCACTACGATTCTCTTTTCTCCAAGAGATCACTTTCCAATCATTGAACTCAAGCACTGTATTGAGTACTTAGAAGGTGTACAAACTACTGTGTGAAATATTTCAGAGAGTTAATGATGAGCTAAGAAATTATACCTGCCCTCAATGACAGTACACAGAGTAGATCCTTACATGACATGTCTATGAAAAAGTATGGTGGTACCAACTTCTTTTGCATACAGATTAAATTATTTGTTTTAATTCTATGGTCTCTCCAATGGCAGTTTTTAAAAAACATTTTCCTGAACCAGAGCCCTTCTTATATGATATCCAGAAGTCTCAGCCTTTGTAAAATATTTTTTTACAATTAGCTTTGCCATAGGCTGGCTATCTTTTGCCATCAGTATTTTAGGAATGCATCCTAAACAGTATGCCCTGTTATTGGTAATTTTCCTTTAAGAATGGTTTTTTAAAGGTGAAGTCAAAGTGTAACATTAGAGAGTAACTATGTCTCTTTCTTGAGACTTAGCCTCACCAGTTTGATCAACATCCCTTTGAAACTATGTGTTTGCTTTCTTGAACCTAGCATCTCATATGAGGATAAAGCAGATTTGGCACCAGAACTATTCAATTCATGATCATAGTTATACTCTGTTACATGTCACAGAGAACACTGATACAGTTCGCTCATTTGTCATTAGCCTTACAGTTCACTGAAAAGTGATGTATGAGTTGTATGGTCTCCTCGACATTCCTAGGGTATTGCTGCTTCAAAAAGCATAATACTTCTAGAATGAAAGTAATAGAAGAATGTCCTCTGACTAATTACATTCCAATTTTGGTGATATAAAACAATGATGGTACAAGTTTTAAATTATAGCTGAACACTTTAACTTATTAGATAAAATGATGCATACCCACCTATCATACACATAAGAAGCCAATGAAAGTCCTTGACATAATTTTATGACTGGAATCAGAAGAAATACAAACACATCCAAACCCATTGCCCAGTTAGTCTCAGAAAACGATCAACAAATATATTAATTATCAATCCTAAATTATCAACAAATATCCTAAAAATCCTAAAGCTAAGCCATTAGCTTCAATTCTTATATGGCCCAAACCAAATAACAATCATCAGCCTTCAGGTTTCAGTGATCCATTTTCCAGTGAAATTATCTAAGATCCCATTGAAGTAAACTGCTTCTTTAAAATAAGTTTCGGCTGGGCGTGGTGGCTCACGCCTGTAATCCCAGAACTTTGGGAGGCCAAGGCAGGTAGATCACGAGATTAAAAGTTCAAGATCATATAGGTGAAGGGGAGGAAGGCAACAAATTACACTGCCACGTGTGTACCTATGCAACAATATTGTATGTTCTTCACATGTACCCCAAAACCTAAAATGCAATAAAAAAAAAAAAAAAAAAAGTTCAAGATCAGAATGACCAACATGGTGAAACCCCATCTCTACTAAAAATTAGCCAGGCATGGTGGAGCGCGCTTGTAATCCCAGCTACTCAGGAGGCTGAGGCAGGAGAATCGCTTGAACCCAGGAGGCAGAGGTTGCAGTGAGCCGAGATCGCGCCATTGCACTCCAGCCTGGGCGACAGAGGCTTTTTTTGACTCAATGTCAAAAAAAAAAAAAAAGTTTCATAGAATCCTTGTTTAGATTACACTATGGTTCAAAGAAAAAGTAAAACTCAAAAAATTGTCTCATACAAAAAAAATATGTCCTCCATCTTTTGTGGCTTAAAACTATGGCTTCTCAATCAAGAATGTGCCTAGGCACTTAAGATTTTTAAACTAGCTTTCACAAAAATTTTAGAACAGTTTTATTTCCACCCACAAATTATTCCATTGTACCACCTGGAGAAGCACAAAAATCCTTACTACTTTTCCCAAAAGGACGTCAAATGTGCTGGCATTGAAAATATAAATCCTTTTTTTGTCAAACACTAAAAATGGCTACTGTTAATTAATTATATGTTGTGAATCAGATGATTTTTTTAGCCCTAGTCATCACCACGACCTTTCAAATTAAATATGATTATTTCTACTTTGCTGAAGCTCAAAGAGATTCAATAACTTGCTAAAGGTGATACAGTTAAGAAGTTACCGAATTGCAAAGTTGCTGTCCTTCTATGATACATCCGAAAATTCAGAATGATGGTATCAGGTAACCCCCAAAATACATTATTTGTTTATTTATTCATTCAACAACTATATAATAAAGCCTATTCAGCTCAAACTGGAAACGGTTGATTCAGATCACTTACATTTGAGATATGGTCTAAAGATCTTGACTATTCATGCTCTAACTCTCAATGATTTGTTCCTAAATCAAGTTAGGTGAACAGAGGTTAGAATAATTAAACATGTTAGTTTAGCTTCCCAAATCATTTGTTTTTCTACTATGTCTTTCTTTCTATTTGATTACATATGAGAACTGGCCATGTGACAAACATTTACAAGACAGTGGGGGAGGGAGGGTTAATTGTCCTCTATTTCTCTCAATATTATCTATAGAATACTGTACTTATTAAATTCTATTTGAAAACTAATGTAAATAGAAATTTAGTATTTTTAGATGAACTCAAATACTTTCTTTTAAAAAAATCAGAAAAGCAGAACTACACACTCTGTATTCCCCGCCTCCCCCCGCTACCACCACGCTTTTGGTCTCAGAAGTAACAACTCCCTCATTTTAGAGCCCTTGGATGTCTTTCATTCTCCAAGTGGTTTCCAATCTCTTTTCTAAGTCTGGGTTTTAACTATTGTATCTTTCAAAGTAGATAAGAAGCAAACAAAGAAGAAAGGAAAAATAATTGGGATGTTATGGTTCCCTATACCTACAGAATTCACCAAAAGAAATCAGGCAATGCTTTTCAAAGAGTATTACACTTTAGCATTCAATAGCTGTAAACACTCTACAATAAGCATAAAGTTCTCAGATAACTTTGTGTACGTTTCAGAAATTTTCCTATACTTGTAAAAGTTATGGGGAATTCAATGTAGAAAGCAGAGGAAATCACTGCAAATTTGCCACAGTACCAAAAAAGTACTCAAAACATATTTTGTTATTTTGAATATTCCACAAAGTCATCATTAATATCATTAGTGTAGGAAATGGGCAAAATAAATGTCTAGCTTGGAAACACATACAGATATTACTGAAATGCATAACACAAGTGAAAAATAGTCTGTTTTGCTGTTTTTTTTTTCTCATGGCAATACAGTATATTGTATATTTAAGTGATAAAATTTTAAATGCAGAAGAAATAAATTCACCATATTTGGAAGTTCATGAATGATTTAAAACCATGAAATGACTTGGAACACTGAGGAAGTATAAATGGATATATCCCTAATGGCAGAAAGAACTACTGCACTATGAAAGAAACTAAATTCACTTCATGAATTTGCTAGCAATCTTAAGTGTAGTTAAAAGCCACTCTATTTATAAAAGTTTACTAATATTTTAATTTATATTTTCCATTGAATTATATTTCTCCCCTCTAGTTAAACAGATCAGTTGATATTAGATGCTCTACACAAAACGGTTGCATGGTCAATGGCCAAAAAAATTAAAAGCGGGAAAAAAGCATTATCGTTGATAAGTTAGAAAATGATATGGAGTATTAATAAAGTAATTTGTAAATTGTTAATAAATTGTATCTATTATATAAAATATATGTACATGATATATAAATCATTATAAATAAAGTATGAGGGAAAGTGACTGGATTGTTGTTGGTGTCCATCATATATATATAAATTTATTGATGTCTGCTTTATAAATTCCAAATGTACTAAGGAATATATTTCTCCAGGCTCAGAAAAGAATATTTGATAGGGCTGGGCACTGTGGTTCACACTTGTAATCTCAGCACTTTGGGAGGCTGAAGAAAGAGGCTAGCCTGAGCCCAAGTTCCAGATCAGCCTGGTCAACATAGTGAGACCCCTTTCTGTGCAAGAAAGTAAAATAAAAGTAAAGTAAAAAGCAGGGTGGGGGCTTGCGCCTGTAGTCCCTATTATACTGGAGGCGAAGGCTTGAGGAGTTTGAGGCTGCAGTGAGCTATGATTGCCTCACCGCATTCCAGCTTGGGCGACAGAGCGATTACAAAAAGAAGAAAAAAACAATATTTGGTATAAATTTTGATACAAACTCACCTGAATTAATGCATGACTGTCTTTAGAAAATACCGAATCACCTGACAGCAAAAGGGGCTCGCTTTTCTCACAGCTCTCCTGGCTGATGAGCGTGTCTGCATAGTTGGGCTGGGGGAAGATCAGGTGACTCCTCCGCGA
>PVKP010011552.1:0-61016 GCA_004027715.1 Plecturocebus donacophilus | reverse complement strand
TGTGAGTGCCTTTCTTTGAAAAATGAGGGCTGTAATTTCTACAGTGTAAAGTTATTGTGGGTATTAAATACGTAGAAAACACCTATCATAGTAGGTACTCTCTTCATGATGTTTATAGGTATTACTTTATACTTTTTGGTTGAGGTATTTCTTTCAAATGATCCCAGGGGGGTTTGTGGGTGTAGGACGCAGGTAAACTGGAAACTCTTGGACACAGGTAAAAGAAAGAAACCTTGAGACAGAATTCCTATTACACTGAAAGAACATAAGCAGATCCCTCCAATGAAAACATTTATACAGGAAAGTCAGGTTTGCAATTCACAGTTTTTAATGCTTGTTGAGTTATAGACCCTTAAATAACACCACCCAGAAATGTGTGAGTACAGTAGCAAGCTTTAGAAAAAATATTGACAGTAACAACTTTACAAACTGTCCATTATTTCTTTGTCAGAACTACAACTATTGCTAACTGTAATTGATATCACACATACACCAACAAAGAACTTCAGTAAATCAAGTGAGCAAAAAATTTATATTTTAAAATTACAAAATTGGACTGAAAATAGAAAGTGAATTAGAAAAGTGTACTCTATTACACTGAACTTTTATTTGAATTCTAAATTTGCATTTTAAATTACAAATAAATTTCTTTTCTTTCTCTCTTTTTTTTTTTTTTTGAGATGGAGTCTCACTCTATCCCCAGGCTGGAGTGCAGTGACGCAATCAGCTTACTGCAACCTGTGCCTCCTGGGTTCAAGCGATTCTCTGCCTCAGCCTTCTGAGTAGCTGGGGTCACAGGCGCCTACCACCATGCCCGGCTAATTTTTGTATTTTCAGTAGAGACAGGGTTTCACCATGTTGGCCAGGCTGGTGTCGAACTTTTGACTACAAGTGATCCTCCCAAAGTACTAGGATTACAGGTGTCAGCCAGTGCACCTGGCCTATGTTTTTTCCTTAATCTGTTAAGAGTTATTTATTTTTTTTGCCATTATGAAGAAAAATCATAACATGAGAACAATGACCTAAATAACTGAAACAGGAAATGAATTGGCCCTGGGGAAATTGCCATGACCAGCTGAAGTGAGAAAAGCTGGTCTACAACAAGACAAAACTGACATCCCTTAGCAGAGGATATTACAACATGTCCACAAAGTCAGGAAACAGATAAAATTATTTTTAAAAGTATGTTATTTACACTTCTAAGCAGTATACTGCACTCTATGTTTTCTGGTGAAGGACTCTTAAAGCAATAGGTCCAATTGTGACTCTGGAAAAACATATGGTGAGTGATCTGGAAACACAGGGAGAATAGTATATACTTCACCCAAAAACATTCTGAGCTTAATATTTAGAAGTATAAATGAGCAGTTACACACTGTTTAAAATTAAGTTTCTCCTATGTTTCTCGCCTCTGCAACACTTGTGGCTGCCAGCTGGCACAAGGCAGGTGCAGTATGAGTGGCTGCCAGTGGACAGTGACAAAAACAAAACTTACTGAAATAAACAAGTGTTTCATAAATAATTTGGAAACAATTTTGGAATCCCTTTCTTGGCCATGAAAATAGTACATTTCAGATCCTATTAAGTGATTTACATGTGAGAAATCCTCAACTGGTAATGCATTTCCAGCTTGACGATGCTATAATACTGTCCAAAAATGTGAGAGGATATCCTACAGAAATTAAAAATCCCAGAGGAAGTAAGCCACCTTGAGGGGCAGGCTGTCTGCCTGTCTCTACCTGTGCCTGTACACAAGCAGGTACAACTGAAATGGGCCCTAAGGGATAGATTAGAGACAAAACAGGAATCCACAAAACAGCTCCATAGTATGTTTGGACAAGCATCTGACCAGTCGACCTTTGTGTATTTTTCCAGTCATACAACATCCTCTTTTTCTGTGATCCACTTGTCAAGTAAATTTTGCCCACACATAGGACATGCCTCTAGTCCGGAAAATAAATCATTTTCTTCCCAGCTGTAAACTGACTGCAAAATGACTAAAAACATCATGGAATTGAACTTAAAGCAGCAGTTTTGCATTTCTTGGTTCATTGCTACATAAAGGAGGTGGAAGCTTTAGAAGGATTTTCAACTCAGGGGTCACTGTCCCTTGATAGAGACCCCACCTGTATGGAGGAGATGGCAAATCTACATCTGCACTTAATATTGTTAGACTGATTACTATATCTTGCTATTTATTTACTATTTTTATACGTGATTTATATTTTTAGATGTGATTAGTTAAGTCCAAATTAAATTAAAATTATTACAATATTCCTGAAATTAATGTATTTCCTCAATTTATGCGAAGGTTCAATTTAACTATTGTGGGGCTGTGACTTTTTTGCTGTTAAAAGGGATTCTTGGCCTGGAAATGGGTGGGAACTACTGATAAAAATACCAGCCTTCATTGTGCTGTAAATTCAGTTAAATTGTATGAAAGTTTTTTCATAGTGATAATTGTCTCTATATTTTTTAAATGCTTTATTTTTATGCATAATTTACATGCATAAGACTCACTGATTTTAAGTGCATAATTTAATGATTTGGTAAATGTACAAGCATTGTGCATTTGTCATCACAATCCAGTTAGAGCATTTCCATCGTCCCAAAGGATCTGTCATGCCCATTTGTAGCCACTCCCATTACCATACTCCCCAGCCCCAAGCAACTTAATCTTTGTGTGGCTATAAAATTACCTTTTATGAACCTTTCATATAAATAACATCATAAAATATGTAGTCCTTGAATCTAGCTCCTTTCACCTTACACGACATTTTTGAGGTAAAACCATGTTAAAACATGTACCAATAGTTCATCATTCTTTTTTTTTTCTAAATAGTATTCCATTGTATGGATGTACTAATTTTGTTTACCCCTTCAAATTTGGATTGTTTCCACTTTGGGCTATTATGAATGATACTGTTGTGAACATTTGCATGCAAAGTCTTTGTGTGGACATATGTTTTCATTTTTGGGGGGTATATGTACCTAAGAGGGAGATTAGATTGCTGAATTGTGTGGTAAATTCATATTTAGTTTTTAAGGAACTACTGAACTTGTAGTATGTCTGTACCCTTTTACAATCCTAGAGCTTTGTGAGGGCTCCACACTGAGGAGGCTCCAGATCCTCACCAACACTTGTAGTTGTCAGTGCATTTTGATTACTGTCATTCTAGTGTGTGTGAGACGTCTCATTGTGGTTTTAATTTGTATATTTCTAATGACTCATGATGTTGACTGAGCATCTTTTCATGTGTTTATCAGCCAATCCTATATCTTCATTTGGTGAAATAACTATTCAGATGTGTTGCCCATTTTAAAAAATGGGTTTTCTTTCCATTGAGTTATGAGTCTTTTATATATATTCTAGATACAAGTCCTTTATCAGATATGATTTGGAAATATTTTCTCGCAGTCTGTAGTGTGTTATACATCACTTTTAAGATATCCTTAACATTAAGAAACTAACAGTGTGGATAATAATCCTGGTAGTGACAGAGGTTTGGATTCCTGAAGCCTGAAAGACTAACTGCTGCCCCGCCTGGGCGCCTACTGCATCATTTACAAAAACTGTAGAGCACCCATTGTGAGTGCAGTTGTGATTGCTTATAGATTTTTAGAATTGGAAGGCACGTAGAGAACATGTAGTCTGGCATATTGCCTCAGTAGGCAAGTCAGTATGAACTTTTAAGAATTTTTGCTTTCTTCTGTAATGGGTCTATTGTGGGTATGTTCGACATGACAAGGGAAAGAAGGGAAGTGGCATCCCCTGAGATTGTGATGAAATGGCTTTCATCATCTTTAAATCAAAGTGAGATGCCAGTAATAGGATGTATGCATATATGTACATGTGTCTCTGTGTGTATGTAAATAAACATGCTGGGAGGAGGAGGTGATTCAGTCAGGAACTTGGTAAGGAAAGAAAAGAATAACTGGACCTTCCTTTAAACTGTTTACAAACAAACCATCAAAGGCAAAATGTGAATTCTGGTAGTAGCCTGACTCTTCCTAAGAAAATGTTGATGTAACCATTGTAGTGGCAGAGATTGTTTTGATCCATTCTAGATCCTCTTTTTTTTTTTTGGTCTGATTGGGGGTTTTCCCCTCACTCAGGTTGCTCTTATCCACCACTAGACTGGCTGCCTTTTATTCCATAGCAGACAGTCCTTAAGTCTTTGCCTAGGTCCTTATTCAAAAATTAACTGTCATCAGTTTTCTTCTACAGAAAACATTTTTTTTTAATATCTTATATGAGAATGCCCTGCACCTGCAATCTCTGGTTGGTACAGTTTCCTTTCTCTCTTCTCTGTTCCCATTTGGTAGAATAAATCAGTTCCTGCTCGAATCCTGAGCTGGTGTGTTCTCTCTACTTCCCAAAAATGTGGACACTGTGAAAATCACATGCTATTAAACACTACCCCCAAACACAACTAGTAGGATTAATGGTTCCTCATTAAATAAATACCCAGTGTGATACTGGGCAGTGGTCCCCAGAAATGAATGAACCTTAGAATCACCTGTAACATGTATTTAAAATACAGATTCCCCAGCTCCACAGGCAAAGCTCCCCTGTGATGTCACACCCTGATACCGTTCAGGGAGCCACTAAGGCAGGCCAAAATGACTCAGCAGGCAAAGATCCAAGCTGCCAGTGTATTCTGTCATTACAGCATGCTTAGCATAGCTAGGAGGATGGGCTCACACCCAGCCCCACAGCTGTTGAGCTACAGACTTGGGCACAGAGCTGTCTAAATGGCAGATGTGGGCCACAGCTGTTGGGGACAAGCCAGCCATATTTGGGAAAATCTTATTGTAAAGAGCAAGTGTGAGTAAGATTTAGGAGCCACAGGGAAATACAGCAACACAGTAAATCTTGTGTTATGGGAGGGATGTGGAAGAAAGTGATAAACTACTGGCCAAGGTGTCTTCTGATTGGGTGACTTGCCACCATATGGGCCAGGCAGGTTGCAGCAGCTCTGCCTTTGGAGGTGGCTGGAGAAGGGGTGGGGAGAGAGGCATGTTGAAGACGGATGCACCCTTTCCTGAGCAGGCGTTAGCATTCAGGCTGCCGAAAGGAACCCCACAGTCTGTTTCCCATCCCTCTTGTCCTCATCAAGTATTGGTCCTCATGTATCTGCTCTGCTTCCACTTTCTCAGAATGCTGCCATTTTCGCAAATACATTTATGGAAAAGAGTTACCTCGCCCACCTCTCTAAACATCTATTGGTTTTACATTTTTGTTGCAAGGGAGTGATCTCTTTACATAGCTTCAAATGGCATAACATTCAGCAGTATCCAAGTTTGGATATATCTGATGAGAGGAAAGTAATTGTGAGGCCTTTGTTCTAATTACAACTTTGTCACTACCTGACTCCATGACTCCAGCAAATTGCTTCGACTGTCTGGCCTGCAGTTCTTCCTTGCATGAAATAACAGACTTGGTCTAGATTGGTGGTTCTTATCATGTAGTTTCTGGACTAGCAGCATCAGTATTACCTGGGAAACTTGTTAGAAGTGCAAATTCTTGGACTCTGCCCTAGACCTACTGAAGCATACTCTGTGGGCGGGGCCCAGCACAGCAATCTGTGTTTGAAATGCGATTCTGATTACTTGACAAAAGTTTGCAAACCACTGGTCTAGATAAGTAGTTCTTAGCCTTGGCTGCTCATTAAAATCATCTGGGCAGCTTTTATAACCTACCAATCCTGTCCTCTTCCTCCAAAGATCCTGACTTAAATGGTTTCACGTGGGGTCCACGGTTACGTGGTTATAGTGGATGCCTAGGTGCTGTCTGAGGTCTTCAAAACTAAAAGTCCGTGTTTCGCAGCCTTCTCAAGTTACTAGGTGTTGCTATAATAGAGAAGAAAAGGCATTTTCAAAACTGTCTCTGGATGTGGACAAGGAGGAGGAAAAGGTATTTCTTAACTCCTTTTTTTTTTTTGAGACGGAGTTTCGCTCGTTACCCAGGTTGGAGTGCAGTGGCGCGATCTCGGCTCACCACAACCTCCGCCTCCCGGGTTCAAGCAATTCTGCCTTAGCCTCCTGAGTAGCTGGGACTGCAGGCGCGTGCCACCATGCCCAGCTAATTTTTTGTATTTTTAGTAGAGACGGGGTTTCACCATGTTGACCAGGATGGTCTCGATCTCTTGACCTCGTGATCCACCTGCCTCAGCCTCCCAAAGTGCTGGGATTATAGGCGTAAGCCACCGCGCCCGGCCTCTTAACTTCTAATAAGAGATTATTCTGTAATTTTTATCTGAGTGCAATTTGCTAAATAAATTCATTAAATTTATTCAAAGAAATTAAATGCCCATAAATGACAGAAGAAATAAATTGTGATATATGTTTACAATAAAATACTCTTTAGCAATAAAAATAAGCTAGTGATGCACATTATAACATGGCTGAATCTCACAAAATAATGAACCGAAAAGAACTGGACACAAAAGAAGTAATATTGTAACGTTCCTTTAAGTGAAAATCAAACACAGGTAAAACTAATCTATGGTGATTGAGGTCAGGATCATGATTACCCTGGGGGGTAGGGTGGTAATAATTAGAAGCGAGCACAAGGGAACCTTCCAAAGTGCTAGAAATGTTCTACTTCTTAACCTGGTGATAGTTATGTACATATACACACACTGCATATATGTATGCACTGAGCTATACTCTTAAATTTGCACACCTTACTGTATATATGTTACTCATCAGTAATAAAGATTTACAGAAAATAAAATGTAATCCTTAAGTGGAGTATCCCACTATCGCTTGGTAGATATGCCATCTACCTTGGTATTTGTGCCATCTGTAGTCACTAAAAGATGAACATGGCACATTGATTTCATGTTTATACTAAGTTAAAAATATATGTATCAATGTCTGTGATCCCAAATTGAGAAGGGAATAGCATGGACTCTATTTATTTAAAGGTTTCATTTGTTTTGAATATTTGCGTGCCTGCAGGACCCACATTCTGCAGCAATACCCGTGGGTGATTGCGTCTCTTATCAAAACCATCTGCTATCTCTTCCTTACTCCTCAAATCTTGTAATAGGATCTAAGAAGTAAACCTGCCTGCTCTTTAATCTGCAGAAAAAGACCTCACCCCTTCTGTCAGTGACATGAGGTCAAATGCATCCTAACAAATCAAGGCGAGATTAAAAAAAAATTACTCTATAGCAGACAGAAACAAGTCCCTGCAAATTGCAATAAGCCACTGACTATTTAAACAGGGCATATTAGAAAGGCATTCAGTGAAGACAAATGTGTTAGGGAAATGAAAACCAGAGTCACTTAGCAGAATGCAGAAAAATCCTTTGGAAAGTGAGTTTTATCATAATAGATGGGAAATTACCATCCATCACTCAGCTATCACTTTAAAGCCACAGGCTGGGTGATTTCACTTCAGGGAGCACATCTTAAGCACTGTTCATCAAAAGCACGGGCTGGACTGGTTGATGTCTACCTATGAAATCATTCAAAGAAGCCAAAATCTTTGTTCAGCTGTGACTATATTAAATGCTGTCAGTTTTACCTGATACTGTCTTTTGAAATGCTGTGTTCTGTGCCATTATGTTCCAGTTACTTTGATGTCATTCTGTTGGGGTAGAATACATAAGACAGTTTTTATTTTTTCAGATTAAAAATAAAAATTTTAGGCCGGGTGTGGTGGCTCATGCCTGTAATCCTAACACTTTGGGAGGCGGAGGCGGGTGGATCATCTGAGGTCAAGAGTTCCAGACCAGCCTGGCCAACATGGTGAAACCCCATCTCTACTAAAATACAAAATTATCCAGGCATGGTGGCACATGCCTGTAATCCCAGCTACTCAGGAGGCTGAGGCTCAAGAATTGCTTGAACCAGGGAGGCAGAGGCTGCAGTGAGCCAAGATCACACCATTGCACTCCTGCCTGGGCAATAAAAGTGAAACTCCATCTAAAATAAAAAATTTTTTTAAGAGATGGGGTTTTCCTATGTTGTCCAGGCCAGACATGAACTTCTAATTTGTGGGCTCAAGGGATCCTCCCACCTCACCCTCCATGAGTAACTGAGACTACAGGCACATACCACTTATTAACTTAAATAAAAAATCACAAATCTACAAGTTTGGAAAGGTGAGACTTTATTTCTTATAAGGGGTTATAGCTTGCAAGGTGGCATCCTGCAGGCTGGGAAGCACACGCTCCAGCCAAGACCAGAGACAGGCACTTTGAAGGAGGAGGGGTTGGGGTAAGAGCTGTATGATGAATGGGTTGGCTAAACATACAGATTCAACAGGTTACAGGAGGATTATAAATATTCATGAATGTGGTCCTGACGCATGCATATTGAACAAACATGCATGTTCACTTTGGGGTGCAGACTTACATTTAAATGTTAGACCTATACATAACATTTAAAACAGGTCCCGTACATCAGATGGTCTTTTCAGGACATGAATGTACACAAATGCACAACCTCTGTAAACTGGCCAGAACCAGTCTGTAATCAGTGGTCTTATCAGGGGAAAGTTACTGAAACCAGTATCTTGTCCAGTCAAGGCTGTAGTTATGGCTGGTACAGCAGGGGTTCAGTTAGTCAGTGTTTGCATGAGCTGCAACATTTTTACCATTGCTTATCTCAAGACCAGCGTTTGTTTAGCTGCTAGAGAAAAAGAAAATCCTTATGGCAGTTAGAGCACAGTTTATCCTTTAAGTGTAGGAGTGTATGACTTAACTCTTGCCTGGCATAGCCTCAGTCTTGTTTATAATTTGGTGTCTTATTGCCACGAAGAATCTGTTCTTATGATCTCTATTTTAGCATTAATGCTGAGTGGTTATGGTGCCATGCTGTTACTAGCCCCAGGGTACTGTACCATGCTTTGTGAATTCCTTATGCCTTATTCACATCCTTGTAAATAGTACCTTTATGAAACACTCTTTAAACTATCCAGTTGGAATATGTTCATCAATTTCTTTCTGGGATCTTGACTGATAGAGAAATTGCTACTACAGGTGACCCCAGGAGAAAGACACTCAGATTGGGAATGTGGGTTTGGATAGCCCACTTACTTACTTGCCAGTGGTAAACGTGACACAGGTAACCCGGCCATAGGGTAGCATCATGGTTATTCAGATGATCACTGTGAGGGCATGAGATGAAAAGCAGGAAGAGGACAAGGCACTGGGAGATCAAGTACTGTGGCTCTGGCATTATAGTGATTAGTAATGATTATATAGACCATGGAACCACCTGGCTTCTTTCGACAGTGCTAGAAAGTATATGAAGAATAAAGGAAAAATGAAACTGTGCATTTGCAGTTGAGATTGTTAAGTGGATAATCAGAAAGCTTGGCTGGCAGCTTTTAAAGGATAAATTATCTCCTATACTCACAGAGCAGATGACACTGTGGGCCATGTCCAATTCCTAATGCTGAGCATTATAACAACATTTAATTAGCTGGCACACCAATTTCAGTTGGCTGCTTCTGCCAAGGGGAGGGCACTGGTAGAGGAGTGGGGCTTAAAAGAGAGGTTGGATCAACGTGGGTAAAACAGAATTTTGAAACTCCAGACTCCCTTGGAGTTCCCTGCTCTGGGAGGGCACTCTGCCGCCACTATTTGAGGGAAGCAGTTCTTACCTGCATAAAATTTTTTCCATACCTGCACCTGTGGCAATTGTCACACAAGCTGACGCCAGTGCCCCTCAGGACCTCCCTCCACCCAACACATGCCCCTCATTACTACTAGGCCTTTACTGAAAGAAATTACAAATCCTGAAGTGAGTAGTGATACCCTGTACACAAAAAGAAGTTTAGATTAGGATTGTACCTAACTGTATTGTCAGGAGCCTGGGGAGTCCTTATGGGGTAGTAGATCCTAAGGATGTTAGATCAAGGAGAAAAAAGATATGGCTTTATTGAGCCACACTCACCGAGATGGGTTGGGACTTAATGTATTGCTTGGGCCACTCAGGAGTGACATTAAAGGTCTGCTAGCTCGGCTAATTGAGCCTGCACTCATGGCCTCGAGCCTTGATACTCAGTGTGGTCTGTGGATCAGTGGCGATGGCATCATCTGGGGGCTGTATGGAATCCTAGAATCTCAGAATCCACCCCAGACCTACTGAAGCAAAACCCTGTATTTTGCAAGCCTCCCGGGTGACTTGGTGCACGGTAAAGATTGAGAAAAACTTCTCTAGGCCTCTGATATAATGAGGTTGAAATATCGAACAGTGGCTTTCAAACTGTGTTCCCAAACAACAGTGTTGGCATCATTTGGGAACTCAGAAATGCAAATTCCCAGACTCCACCCAAGACCTCCCGAATCAGAGATTTATGGGGTAGGGCGCAGGAATCTGTGTTTTCACAAGCTCTCCAGGGGATTCTGATGCGCACTGTTGTTTGAGTCGGTTTCATGACCTGCTTATGGCCTATAGTTAATCAGGTCAAAATGCTGGAGCTTCCCTGACATACCAAAGAGCCGTGCTTCTCTATTACAAACAACTACTCAGCCACCCTCTCATCTACTTGTCACCAAAGCAGCAGGAAGTGCATCAGTGGGAAGATACCAACCTGCTTGGAAAGGTGATGACTCCCCTTGAGAGGCCAGACATGACCTTGGGGGGAGACTGCAAAGGACTGGTTTTTCAGATCTCATGGGAATATGGGATCCCAGAGGCTTGAGGCCAAATGGCAGTGTTTAATTATCAAAGACAGTTGAGTACACCTGCTACAGTAAGCCACAGAGATAGAGGCAATTAGAGACTTTTGGCCCATAGGCATCTGTGACAATAACTAAATGATCATAGGATCTCTTGAAATATATGGTCACTACTAAAGTTCTTCTTGATATACACAGGTGAAAAAATTGGGGCTATACTGGGGAAACCTCAAATCTACGTAATGGGAAATCCTGGCCTCTTAGCTCCCAGATCTAAGCCAAAGGCCCTCAGCAGAGGGAAAGGGTGGATCCCTTGCGGATGGATGCTATAGTAGAGGCGCAGTTGTTTTTCATGAATGATCCGTCTCCTCTTCCCTGGAAGAACCTACTGCCATTTACTTAAGAAACTATACACAGAGCAAAGAGAAATAACACACCCCCTCAGGAGTTTCTAGATACCTACTCTGAACTGACATTTATCTGAGGAGACCTGAAAAATGCCAGTGGCGTCCACCATTCAAATAACTGGTGGGGCCTGGACCCAGGTTCATCTTACGGTTGGTCCAGTACGACCTTGGATCCACATTGTGGTCATTTCCCAGCCTTAAAATATATAGTGGGGCTAGACATACTTAGTAACAGGCAGATGCCCATATCTGTTACCTGATTTACGGAGTGAGAGTTGCTGTGGTACAAAGGGCCAAGTCAAGACCCTGGAACTGCACCACTACCCTCCTTCACCATAGTAAGCCGAAAGCAATTCCCCATCCTTAGGGGAATTGCAGAGGTTGATGCCAACATCCAACACTTAAAAGATGCAGTGCTTTGATTCTTATCACATCCTCATTCAGCTTACCTGTGTGGCCAGCGTGTCAGACAGGTTATGGAGAATGATTGTGTATCACTGCAAACTTAAACAGATGGTGATGCCAAACGTAACAGTGATCTGGATGTGGTATCTTCACTGGAACAAATCAATATGGCCCTAGTGCCCATTTACAGTCATTGACCTGGCACATTCCTTCCTCCCCTATTCTCATAATAAAAGTCAGAAGAAGTTCACATTTTCAAGACAGGGCAACATTATACCTTACTTAGCTGGCTCCAGGCTACATGAACTCTCCTGGTCTCTGTTATAAAACAATCCAAAGGGCCTTTAATCAACTTGATATTCTACACTGTGTCGCTCTCGTCCTTTATAATGATGACATAATGCTACCTGGAACTGGGGAACAGAAAGTAGCAAGTACCCTAGATGTCTTAGTAAGTCACGTTCATGCCAGAGGATAGGAAGAGATAGAGTCCATGAACGTTCAGGGGCCTGCTGCGTGTGTAAAGTTTTGAGGGGCGTGCAGTAGCCTGGGATCCGTATCTCACTTTCTGAAAGTGAGAAGTAACTTGCCCTGCTTTGCATTGATCACCACAAAGGGGCACAGCATTTGTGGGGCCTCTTTAGATATCGGAGGCAACAAGCCACATGTGTGCACACTGCTTGAACGCACCGCCTAGGAAACGGTGAAGCTGACAGTTTGGAGCGGGATACAGAGCACTAAAGGGTTCTGAGGCAGCTCCAGGCTGTGGTGCCAGCTGTCCTGCCACTTGAGCCTTCTTACCCCACAGACCCAATGATACTCAAAATATTTTTGACCAACAGAGGTGTCTTATGGAGCCTCTTGCAATCCTCAGTAGGAAACTCATGACCTGCTGGTGACTGTTACTGTTGGAAGGTGGCTCTGGCTTGCTCCTGCACCCTGCTACGGCCTGAACGCCTTATCATGGTCTGCCCATGTTTGTATGACCCAGACTACCCACCATGCATGGAATATCCACTCAACCATGGAATTCATTGATCTAACATGTGCCCCATTACCTGGAATAACCTGGCTTGATAAAGGGTAGAATGTCTAGATTACTGTAGATTCAATCAATGGAAACTTACTTACTCTGTAAGTTTGGGTTGCTGTCTTACCAGTTGCAGTATATGCTTTAAATCATCAGTGAACATAAGAGGCCCTCTTCCCCAGAGTCAGAAAGCATAGGAAACAAGGGGTGGATGCATGTGAGAGTACACTCTTACAGCTGTACCTAACAGCCCTTTTAAGATTTTGCTTCCTTTCCCCACTATTCTGAGTTTAAAGGATTTGAATGTCTAGGACCTGTAGGAAAAATTCCTCCACCAGGAAATACAGTGATGATTCCAATTACTTGGCAACCTTGACCACTTTAGGCTTCTCATGCCTCTGAGCAAACAGGCAGAGAAGAGAGCTATCCTACTGGTTAGGGTGACTGATTCTGATACCAGAAGAACTTAGGTTGTTCCTTCACGTTAAGGGAAAAGAGAACGACAGCTGGAATGCAGAGAATTCACAGGAGCATCTCTTTAGTTCTTGCTTACTTAGTAGTCTTACTCAGTAGAAAACATGGCCATCCAATAAAACAAGACCACTAAGAACTCGGACTCACATGGAGTCAATGTTAGAGCTACCCCACAAGATAAAGAACCCCAACCAGCTGAATTCTGACAGAAAACGCAAAACAGGTGGTAGAGGAAAGCAGAGACTGGGCGCAGTGGCTCACGCCTGTAATCCCAACACTTTGAGAGGCTGAGGCAGGTGGATCACCTGAGGTCAGGAGTTTGAGACCAGCCTGGCCAACATGGTGAAACGCCGTCTCTACTAAAAATACAAAAATTAGCCAGGTGTGATGGTGGGAGCCTGTAAGGTGGGAGGGGGTAAGGCAGGAGAATCGCTTGAACCCGGGAGGCAGAGAGTTGCTTGAACTGCAGTCAGCCAAGAGGATATATAGTTGGCAAATAAACACATGAAAAGATGTTCAACATCAGTACCCAGTAGGAAATCGCAAATGAAAACCACAGTGAGATATCACTACACATCTATTATAACAGTTAAAATAGAAAATAGTGACAATACCAAACGGTGACAACTTAATCTTTCATACATTTCTGGTGGGAATATCAAATGATGCAGCCATTCTGGAAAAAGTTTGACAGTTTCTTAGAGAAATAAACATACCCTTAACATATGACCTATAGTCATACTTCTGGGCATTTACCCAAGAGAAATAAAAATTCATGTCTACGCAAAAATCTGTACAGGAATGTTCATAGAAGTTTTATTTGTAATAGCCCTGAACTGCAAACAACCCAAATACCTTTTTTTTTTTTTTTTTTTTTTTTGAGAGAGAGAGAGAGAGAGAGAGAGAGAAAGAGAGAGGATGTCACTCTGTTGCCCAGGCTGCAGTGTAATGGCATGATCATAGCTCACTGCAACCTGGACCTCTAGATTTCAAGCAATCCTCCCGCCTCAGCCTTCCAAGTAGCTGGGACTACAGGCATGTACCAGCATGCCTGGCTTTTGTGGTTGTTGTTGCAGAGACATGGTCTCACTATGTTGCCCAGGCTGGTTTGTCTCACAGTCTTGAGCTCTAGAGATCCTTCTACCTCTGCCCCCTAAAGTGTTGGGATTACAAGTGTGAGCCACCACACTCAGCCTTCAAATGCCTCTTGATATGTGAATGCTTAAACCAATTGTTGTATACTGATACTGTGGAATATTACTCAGTAATAAAAAGGAACAGACCATTGATAACGTACAACAACATGGATCTCAAGGGCATTGTCTTATGTAGAAAAAAGCCAGTCTCAAAGACCACATACTGTGTAATTCTATTGATATAACAGTCTTGAAATGACAAAAGCATAGATATGGAAAACAAATGAGGGATTGCCAGGAGTTAAGGATGGTGAGGGTGAGCAGGTAGGTGTGACTGTAAAGGAACAGCACAAGGGAGGTCTTTGTAATGATGAGATAGTTCTGTATCCAAACTGCAGTGGAGTTACATGATCCACACATATCATAAAATGGCGTAGGGCTATATGCAAATACATCGTACTAGTGTCAATTTCCTCATGTTGATCTTGTGCTAGAGTTACGTAAGATGTAACCACTGAGGAAGACTGAAGCCTACAAGGGACTTGTCTCTACTATTTTTTGCAATTTCCTGTTAATCTGCGATTATTTTCAAAGTGAAAAGTTAATAAGGGCTGGGCGCAGTGGCTCACGCCTGTAATCCCAGCACTTTGGGAGGCTAAAGTGGGCAGATCACAAGGTCAGCAGTAGCTGTGGCTGTAAGTAGAGAAACAGCTACTGCGGGCTGTGGCTCACACCTGTAATCCCCGCACTTTGGGAGCCCCTGGAGGGCAGATCACTTGAGGTCAGGAGTTTGAGAACAGCCTGGCCAATATGGTGAAACTCTGTCTCTACTAAAAATAAATTAGCCAGGCATGGTGGTGCATGCCGGTAGTCCCAGGTACTCAGGAGACTGAGACTGGAGAATCTCCTAAACCCGGGAGGTGGAGGTTGAAGTGAGCTGAGATCGTACCACTGTACTCCAGCGTGGGCAACAGAGTGAGACTCTGTCTCAAACAAAGCAAAACAAAAACAGCCACTGTCAACCTGCAGCTGACCTAGTGAGGGAAAACCTGGAAAATGAATACCACTGATCACACTCTCCCATGCTGCGCCTCCTACCGTACCTCCCATCTGCTCAATCCAGCACCAGCTGAGAGGGCATCCCTGAAGCACAGCACTCAGCCCACTGGGGAAGAGGGAAAGGGAAAGTTGAAGATTTGAGCTAAAGGAAAAAACATTGAAAGTATCCAGCACAATATCCTTCTAAAACTTTTTAAAAATTGGCTTAGATTCTTATTCTTTTCCTTCTGATGTACACGAAGTACAATATTTCACATGCTTTCCTGAAACATGCTTTTTTATCCCACTCACTATATCTCAGAGACATTTTCAAATTGCTTCAAAAATAATTCCCCATTTGTCCAGGCATGGTGGTAGACACCTGTAATCCCAGCACTTTGGGAGGCCAGGGTGAGTGGATCTCTTGAGCCCAGGAGTTTGAGATGAGCCTGGGCAGTGTGGCAAAACCCCATCTATGCGAAAAAACACAAAAATTAGCTGGGCATGGTGGTGCACACCTGTAGTCTCAGCTACTCAGGAGGCTGAGGCGGGAGGGTCAGCTGAGCCCAGGAGGTCAAGGCTGCAGTAAGCCATGATTATGCCACTGCACTCCAGTCTGGGAAACAAAACAAGACTCTTGTCTATTATTGATGTTCGGATCCAATCTTTTGCTGTCACATTAATACAATGAATAATCTTGTATACACATGTCATTTTAAAAGTATACACTTGTGGATGCACAATAAATTCTCAGAACTGGCATTGCTGAGTTAAAGGCATTTGCATTCATAATTTTGATAGGGGCAAGTGGCCCTTCAGAGGGTTGTATTTATTTAAACTCCTACCGGCAATGTGTGAAAAGTGCCTGTCTTCTCCTAGCTTTGTCAGCAGAATTTATTATTACTGTTTTGCATTCCTGCCAATCTAATACAAGGGAAAATAATATCTTAGGATAGTTTTAATTACAATTATGTGATTATGAGTAAGGTTAAGCAACTCTTCATAAATTTGCAGTTATTTGTACTTCCTTTTCTGTGAAGAGTATCTTCATATTTGCCCATTTTTCTACAGGTTTGTTGATATTTCTCTTTTTGATTTTGTAAACAAAAAATAAAATTCTAAGGCCCACCAGCCATCTGAATGGACCCCTTCTGTCAGCCAAGAGCAATCCAAAGTTAACCCAAAAAACTAGTTCAGGCCATGATAAGAAGGGGGAGCCAGACAAGCTTCATTAGACCCTATTAGATATAATTCCTTCAGGAATTACTGATAGAACAAACCCTTTAAGTCTGATAAATATTTATAAGGCTGGGTGTAGTGGCTCACACCTGTAATCCCAGCACTTTGACAGGCAGAGGCAGGCAGATTGCTCGGGAGTTCCAGATCAGCCTTTGCCACATGATGAGGCCCTGGCTCTACAAAAAATGCAAAAATTAGTCAGACATGGTATCACATGCCTGTTAGCCAAGCTACTTGGGAGACTGAGGTGAGAGGATTGCTTGAGCCTGGGGGGTTAAGACTGCAGCGAGCCATGACCACGCCACTACACTCCAGGCTGGGCAACAGAGAAAGACCTTGTCTCACAAAAAAAGAAAAAGAAAGAAATATTTATTATCTATCTCTGTAAAGCCTGCTACCTGGATGCTTCATTTGCATGGTAAAACCCTGGTAGTCACAACCCCTTATCATAACCCAGACTTTCCTTTCTGTTGAAAAGAAACCCTTTAAAACAATTGCTGATCAGAAAATCTTTGTGCCTACTACTTGGAAGCCCCTGCTTCTGGTTGTCCTGCCTTTTCAGGCTGAACCAATGTACATCTTCCATGGATTGATTGGTGTCTCATGTCTCCCTAAAAAAGCTGTACACCAACCACCTGAGACACATGCACTCAGGATCTCCCAAGGGCTGAGTCACAGGCCCTTGATCACCCATATTTGGCTCAGAATAAATGTCCTCGAATATTTCCCAAAGTTTGACTTTTTCCATCCACAATTTCTAGGAGTTCTTTAAATATTAGGGAAATAAACTGTTCTTTTGTGATATTAGTTGCCAAGAGGGTCACTTACTTTTTTTGACATGGCTTACAATGTCTCTCTCTCCACCACAGGAGGAAGCTTTTGTTCGTTTGTATTTATGTACTGGAGTTTAGCAATTAGTCATTTTTGGGGTTTTGTTATTTCTTTTCTTGTTTATTTAAGCTATTAGCCATTTTCAAATGACTATTAAACATAACTAGTAAAGTCTTCACCACTTTAACGTTATAAAAGAATTTCCGAATTTCTATAGGTTTTCTTTTTAGAACTTGTATGCCTTCATATTTTACATTTAAATCTTTGATCCACTTGATATTTTCTTGGAGCAAGATGTAAGATACGGTTCCAACTTAATTTTTTTCCAGACATTAACTAGTTATTCTAACACTGTTTACTGAATAATCATTACCCCCCTCCCAGATTTGAGATGCATCAATTGCTGCTGTAAAAATTTGCATGTATTTAGATCTATTTATGGATTTTCTAATCTCTTCTGCAGGTCTATCTATTATACTTTCTTTCTTTTTTTTTTTTTAAGAGGAGTCTTGCTCTGTCATCCAGGCTGGAGGTACAGTGGCATGATCTCAGCTCACTGCAACCTCCACCTCTGAGGTTCAAGCAGTTCCCCCGCCTCAATCTCCTGAGTAGCTGGGACTACAGGCATGCACCACAACACCCAGTTAGTTTTTTGTATTTTAGTAGAGATGGGGGTTTCACCATGTTGGCAAGGATGGTCTTGATCTCCTGACCTTGTGATCTACCTGCCTCGGCCTCCCAAAGTGCTGCGAGTGATGGCGAGCACTGTAATCCCAACTACTTGGGAGGCTGAGGCAGGAGAATTGCTTGAACCCAGGAGGCGGAGGTTGCAGTGAGCTGAGATCATGCCATTGCACTCTAGCTTGGGCAACAACAGTGAAACTCTGTCTCAAAAAATTTTTTTTTAATTTTTACTTTTTAATTTATTTTTATTTTTTTCACTCTGTTGCCTAGGTTGGAGTACGGTGACACAATCTCAGCTCACTGCAACCTCCGCCTCCTGGGTTCAAGTGATTCTCCTGCCTTAACCTCCTGAGTAGCTGAGATTACAGGTGCCTGCCACCATACCTGGCTAATTTTTGTATTTTTAGTAGAGATGGGTTTCACCATGTTAGCCAGGCTAGTGTTGAACTCCTGACCTCCAGTGGTCTGCCTGCTTTGGCCTCCCAAAGTACTGGGATTACAGGTGCAAACCACCATGCCTGGCCTTTAAATAAATTTTTTTTAAATGTTTTTCTTCACCCATGAACCATCAGTTTGAAAGTTCTTAAATTCCTCTAATTCCATATCTGCCAAGCAAGGCACTTGTTCCTCATGTTACTATTTCTTTTAGAGAAGATTAGCTTTTGCTAAGCATTTGCAAACAGCTACTAAATTTTAATATTTTTCTAATTTCTTTGTTTTTGTTTCTCTTACCTGGTCCAGGAACAAGGAAATATTTTCAATGGTTTTATTCCCAGATGAGAAGCCCAAGGCCAATTCAATTAGACTCAGCCTCTGAATGGTCTTTTAAACACAAACCTGGCTGCATTAATTTGATGTCATGAAAGAGAAATTTAGTTGCTTTGTCACCTGAGGTGGATAAGATGGGTGGACACGGCATATATAAAGGAATAATCTGTAAGTGATTGAGGCTAAAGTAATCCTCTTCGGAACTAGGTCAAGCAGTTTATTTAGGGTTTGGATGGTGAGTCAGCCTGGCGAGGCTTGGACTTCCAGGTTGAGGACCTTGTAAGTTGGTGTGTGTGTGTGTGTGTGTGTGTGTGTGTGTGTGTGTGTGTGTGTGTATGTGTGTAGCTTGGACAAAAGAGTGAAAGAGTGATTCGTCTTTCTGGAAGAGCCTCTGTCTCTGTCTCTCTTTGTTTTTTTCTTGTCTTTCTCTCACGCTCTCTTCATCTCATTCTCATACATTTGCTTGTTCTCAGACTTTCTAGAACACTCATTCTCTCTCTCAGGCCTGCTTTGACTCCAGTTTCTTTCTGGCACCCCCTCTTAAAAAACGAGTGCGGTGCTTTTGCCTGAGACATGACAGGGAAGGTGTATTAGACTGTTCTGACACTGCTATACAGAAATACCTGAAGCTGGATAATTTATAAAGAGAATAGGTTTAATTGACTCATGGTTCCACAGGCTGTGCAGGAAGTATAGCTGGAGAGGCCTCAGGAAACTTACAATCACGGCAGAAGGTGAAGGGAAGCAGGCACATCTTCACATGGCCAGAGCAGGAGGAAGAGAGAGAGGGGGGAGGTGCCACACAGATTTAAACAACTGGATATCACAATAATTCACTCACTATCATGAGAACAGCACCAAACGGGAAACTCACTGCCGTGATTCAGTCACCTCCCACCAGGCCTCACCTCCAACACTGGGGATTATGACTGGACATGAGATTTGGGTGGGGACATAGACCCAAACTATATCAGCAGGGAAGGGAAAAGAAGTAGTGGACCCAGGGCTACCCTGGTAGGATTGATCTGATGCCCTGTTGTTACTCTTCCAACCATTCCATCTGCTATCCTGTTGTGCTCTATTTGGACTCCAAACTGAGGTTCACAGAGAAACTTTCGTGGGCATCTAGACACTACTGTCATCTCCTTATTTCTTCCTACCCATGCTTTAGTCTATGTTTTGAGGATTCCTGGGCCTTTGGAAATATGAGGGAGCTTTGTTGGTCCTATAAATGTGCAGGGAAGACAACAACAAAAAATAAATAAGAAGGAAAACATAAGAGGATCATAGATAGTGTCAAAAAGTAACTGGTGATTATATAGCTTTAAGGGAGAAGTTTTATGCCTATTTTTGTTTCAAAAACTACCTGTGGTCTTCACAAGCCCTGGCACTAAAATAAACATGAAACTAACAATTAAGCACAGGTTTCTAAGCTATAGTTTATGATCTTTGGCAAGGTAATGATCCAAGACATTGGAATAAGAAATAATAGGACAGGAATAAGAAAGAATAGGCCGGGCGCAGTGGCTCATGCCTGTAATCCCAGCACTTTGGGAGGCTGAGGCAGGCAGATCACGAGGTCAAGAGATCAAGGCCATCCTATTCAACATGGTAAAATCCCATCTCTACTATAAATACAAAAATTAGGGGGACATGGTGGCAGGCGCCTATAGTACCAGCTACTTGGGAGGCTGAGGCAGAAGAATGGCTTAAACTCGGGAGGTGGAGGTTGCAGTGAGCTGAGATTGCACCCCTGCATTCCAGCCTGGGCGACAGAGCGAGACTCCATCTCAAAAAAAACCAAAAAGAAAAAAGAAACTGGGTAATTAATAAGAAGAGATATAATTGACTCATGGTCTGCAGGCTGTATAGGAAGCATAGTGGCGTCTGCTTCTGGGGACGCCTCTAGAAGCTTCCAATCATGGTTGAAGGCAAAGTAGGAGCAGGCACATCGCATGGTGAAAACAGAAGCAAGAGAGAGAGAGAGGCGCCTTACTTTTAACCAGCCAGATCTTGCAAGAAATCACTATCATGAGGATGGCACCAAGAGGGTGGTGCTTAACATTTCCTGAGAAACCCACCCTCGTAATCCAATCATCTCCCACCAGCTCCCACTGCCAACACTGGAGACTACATTTCAAACTGAGATTAGGTTGGGGCCAATATCCAAATGACATCAACTGTTAAGGAAATAAAAGCTTTCTGCCATTTTATACATATGTTCCTCATTCAGATTACACAGTTCTTGTGTTGTGTTCAGTGTAACCCTCTCACTGGCTTTGTTCCTGTGAAGGCCAGTGGATAAAACTTCTTATGCTATTCATGAGGGATATTCATTGCCTTGAAGCAGGGAGCTGGGAAAGACAGGCCAGTTCTCAATCAGAAAACCAGAGCTCAGATGACCCTTAAAGCTCAGAGGCACAAAAATAAGCCATGTTATATGATTGGGTCTGGCTCTGTTGTGGTTTTTTTTCAATTTTTAATATTTTGTTTTATATATATATATATCTCCTCATTATTTTTAGGAGATATATATATATATATATATATCTCCTCATTATTTTTAGGAGAGAGAGGTATATATATATCTCCTCATAATATTTGTCATATATATATATATCCTCATTATTTTTAGGAGAGAGATATATATAGGATATATATATATATATCCTCTCTCTCTCTCTATATATATATATATCCTAAAAAAATATATATATATATCATAATATTTGTTATATATATATCCTCATTATTTTTAGTAAGGTTTCCTTTCAAAGTTCTGGCCCTGTTTCTGAAGACATAAAGAAGGGCCTTAGATCCTTGGGAGCGGGGTTCTTTCAATGTGGTCTCAGGGCCAGCAGCAGCAGCAGCAGCATCTCCTCCCTGGGGACTCAGGAGTCATGCAGGTTCGTGTGTGTCACCCACATCTGCTGATCAGGAACTGTGGGTGTGGGACCCAATGATGAAAGCCGTCCGGGGGTTCGGATCCTGCTCAGGGTTAAAAACCACAGGCTGATCTGAAGAGCTGCAGTGGACAGCACCCTCTGGAGGCCACATGGTCACAGCAGCCATGGAAAAAAAAGCAGCTGCATCCAGAGAAAGGAGCAAGAGTTCAGGTTTCCAAGTCCAGCTGTCCCTTCTCATGCAAAGAGACTTCTACTGTGGTCAACTTTGGAGATCCTGACTTGATTGAATTAAAGACTACTGCTGTTTTTTAATAATAGTGCAGGCTCTCAGCATGGATTAATATGGGTGTGTTCTAAAATATTTAGTGTTCTATTTACTTTTTCCAGTTCAGGTGTTCATATCATTCCCCTATTCAAAATTTTTTTTAACTGGTTCTTCATTAAACAGTCATCTCGGCCTAGTTTTTTTTTTTTTTTTTTTTTTTTGACAGAGTCTCGCTCCGTTGCCAGGCTGGAGTGCAGTGGCGCGATCTTGGTTCACTGCAACCTCCACCTCCCAGGTTCAAGCGAGTCTCCTGTATCAGCCTCCCCAGTAGCTGGGATTACAATTGCATGCTACCACACCCAGCTAAGTTCTGTATTTTTAGTAGAAACGGGGTTTCACCATGTTGGCCAGGATGGTCTCCATCTCTTGACCTCATGATCCGCCCGCCTCGGCCTCCCAAAGTGCTGGGATTACAGGCGTGAGCTACCGCGACCTGCCCTCAGCCTAGTCTTTAAGGCCTCTGCAATGGATCCAGTCCTCAATCTCAGCTCTCTCTTTCTTCCTCCCTACATGGAAAAATGCTTCTTCCTTGCTTTTGTGTTCATGTAGCTCATGCAATAGCGGCAGCTCACACAGTGTATCTATTCACAAGTGTGTCTCTTCTCTAAACCAGGCTCCTTAAGGGCAGGAACCACATTCCATTCCTGCTTTTCCCAGCATTTAGCACAGTGCCTGTTAATCATAGCTGCTTGGAAAATGTTTTAACAATGAGTAAGTGGGTGAATATTACTTGTGGTCTATCTATGCTGAACTATTCGCTGTTCTTGGAACTTTCTAACTTTGTCTTCCTTCGTGCAGTTCCTTTCAATGTGAGATGCCATTACATGTCCATCTCTACCCTCTCAACATCCCACCCATTTTTTAACATTCACTCATAGCAGCTGCTTAATAAACACGTGGGAGTGAACTGTACAGAGCGTGCACTTGATTGAGCAGAGTCATCAACTGGCAAGTTCATTAAGTCACACTGTTCCTAGGGCAAAGTGCACACATGATAAAAAGTGGCACAAATAATAACAGTGACATTAATCTATAATATCAATCAGTTGTATTGGTTGAGATCTTATCATATGCCAAACCTTGCGCTAAGCTTTCTACATGTTGTATTTTGTTTAATTCTTAAATCAGTTTATGGAGAAGGTATTGTTATTTATAAAAATTTACAATGAGGAAATGGAGCCACAGAGGGGTTAAATAATTTGCCCAAGATAATATAGCTAAAAATGTCAAAGACTAGGTTTCACTATGGTGCCCAGGCTGGTCCTGAACTCTTAGGATCAAGCAATCCTCCCTCCTCAGCCTCCCAAATAGCTGGAACTATAGTCATGCCACCATAGCTGTCTAAAGCCAATATTAAAATGTACACCTGGGCTGGGCGTGGTGGTGCATGCCTGTAATCTGAGCATTTTGGGAGGCTGAGGCGGGCGGATCACGAGGTCAAGAGATCAAAACCAGCCTGGCCAACATGGTGAAACCCTGTCTCTACTAAAACTACAAAAATTAGCTGGGCGTGGTGGCGCAGTCTGTAGTCCTAGCTACTCAGGAGGCTGAGGCAGGAAAATCCTTGAAACCAGGAGGCGGAGGTGGCAGTGAGCCAAGATTGCACCACTGCACTCCAGCCTGGTGATAGAGCAAGACTCGGTCTCAAAAAAAAAAAAAAGTAGGTCTGATAGATGCCAAAGTCAATGCTCTTAACTTGAAACTAAATAGATTATTGATAAAGTATATAGATTTAGAGATCCTGACAAAACAGAACTGCAAATCTAAACAGACAAGAAACCTGAACTCGTATGCCAGTCAATGAATAAATTAATATTTATTGAGCACCTGCTATGGGTCAGGCATTTTTTTTTTGAGACAGAGTCTCACTCTGTGCAGTGGTGCGATCTCAGCTCACTGCACCCTCCGCCTTCCAGGTTCACGGGATTCTTCTGTCTCAGCCTCCTGTACTCCTAGGACTACAGGTATGCACCACCACGTCCAGTTAATTTTTGTATTTTTAGTAGAAACAGGATTTCACCATGTTGGCCAGGATGGTCTCAATCTCTTGACCTCGTGATCTGCACACCTTGGCCTCCCAAAGTGTTGGGATTACAGGCGTGGTCAGGCATTGTTCTAGGAACAGGATGATTTAGCCGATGAATAGGCAAGGTCTATTCCTCTCAGGGAATTTACTTTCCAGTGAGAGAATCTGTTTAGGAGATAGCATTTGAGCCAAGCCCTGGGTGATGTAGAGGAGCAGTCATATAAAGATTTGGGAAGAGCCTGTCCCAGGCAAAAGGAAGGAAGAGGAAGTGCAAAGGTCCTGAGGCTAGGAAGACCAACAGAGGAGCCAATAAGCAGAAACCACTGGGTGGAATTTATCCTGGATCAAGCTGTGCTTTCTGGACACAGCTTCCATAAAAGAAGGAATCAAACACAGGTGTGAGTGGCCCAAAACAGGTGAGTCAATTACCATAACTAGGAAGCAGGATTTACTTGAAAGCAGAGTCTCTTGCCCCTTTAAATATTTTCATCCGTGCCACTATTTGCAGTATCTGAAAATAAGTCAAGTTTGTAGATGACTTTGGGGATGAAAGCAAGCATCATCATTAAATAACATCATCAGCACCATTCCCCAAAAAGTCAATGAAATGAGTAACATAGTTTAGGAAGGACTTGCTTCTCAAAGAGTTCTGCATACCAGACATCTCCCTATGTAGTTGCCTTTTCAGAATAGTTTTGTAAGAACCAAGCCACAGTCCCACTAATGGCACTGCTTACAGTGGCAGGATCCAATACCCAGGGGCTTTGTGGACATACCAAGAATCAGGAGTGAGGTCCAGGTGAAAGTGAATCGTTGATAAAAACATGCCAGGGAATATTTTGTTTCCAATTGGGTGGTCTAAGAAAATGGGGAAGGGGAAAAGGGTGAATCCTACACAGAGGCAATAGCATCTATCTATAGAAAATTTAACAACAATAATAAAGCTGATTAAAAGTCAAGTGATAAAAAGCAGTTAAACCCTTTCCTGTAGCGAGTAAGGGGAAGACCCTTCTCACAGCTGATCCTCCTGATAGGTTGCTGTTAACAGTTTCAAATCCAATTTGCAATACCTTTTTGTTCCTTCTTTTGTTCCATACTTGATGTCTTCCACGTGGTCTCCCCTGGGTCTGGTATCTCTCTCCAGTAATTGCTGTCTCTTTATTGGGTGTTACAAGAAGCTCTCTTCCTTGTTTTGGGGCTCACAGCTCTTCTCTTCATGAGAGACTTTTCCATATCCAGCCATTCACCTGCTTTTGTCAGCAGTGTTCAAACCAGAGAGACTCCATCTTGAATAGAGGCTGGGTAAAATAAGGCTGAGACTGACTGGACTGAATTCCCAGCAGGTCAAACATTCTTAGTCCAGGATGGTATAGGAAGTCAGAAGGACTGGTGTCACAAGATACAGGTCACAAAAGCCCTGCTGATAAAACAGCGTGCAGTAAAGAAGCCAGTCAAAACCCGTCAAAACCAAGATGGCAACGAAAGTGACTTCATCCTCACTGCTCATTATACACTAATTATAATGTATTAACATGCTAAAACACACTCCCACCAGTGTCCTCTAAGTGCATGATAGAGTTGGAGTGTCCATGTGTGTGTATCCTAAAAAAATAGGTTTCTTAGTGTATCTGTATATGCAGCAGGAATTCAGCTAGCTTTGGGGACTAAGGGATAACAGTGACTATTATCTAGTCACTATTGCAATAGCTCAAGCTCATGGATAGCTTACTGTGTGCCAGGAATTATTCTAAATGTTTTACAGACCAACCAACCAACTAACCAACCAAACCAGTAAACAAACAAAACCATCTTTATCTTTTGACTTTTATTTTTTGAGACGGAATCTCATTCTGTCACCAAGCTGGAGTCCAGTGGCAGGATCTTGGCTCACTGCAACCTCCACCTGCCAGGTTTAAGTGATTCTCCTGCCTCAGCCTCCCAAGTAGCTGGGACTGCAGGCATGCACCACCACGCCCAGCTAACTTTTGTGTTTTTAGTAGAGATGGAGTTTTACCATGTTGGTCAGAATGGTCTTGATCTCCTGACCTCGTGATCCGTCCCACCTCGGCCTCCCAAAGTGCTGGGATTACAGGCGTGAGCCACTGTGCCTGGCCAAAGAAAACTGTCTTTAAGAGCGCATTACAGGCAGAGGAAAGAACAAAGTTCCTGAGATAGAAATAACCTTGGTGTGTCTGATGAATAGAAAGAGGTCAATGTACTTACAGCTGGAAGGTATTGTCATTATTCCAGCTTTACAGATAAGGAAACTGAGGCTTAGAGAGGTTAATAATTTGCCAAAGAATTTGCAAGAACTCTAGACCACACACTTTCAACCACACAATATGTTGCTATTTACTGAGTGGCTCATGTACAGGAGTGCTATACAAATTATTTATGACCCAGCCCTAAAATGTGCCCATCATTAGCCTCCTCATATGGTAGCTGATCGAATTTATACACTCCAGAGAGTATAAATAATTTCCCTAAGGCTGCTCAGTAAGCTGGGGACCCAATCTAAATGTGCCAAATGGCCAACTCCTGCCCTTTGCTTTATATTCTGCCACCTCTTAGGACCTTTAAAAAGATACTGTCTCTTACACCAGACAAAATAATAGGCCTTTTACCAACCTGAAGTGAAATGCCCAAACCTGAGGTCAACAGCATCTTAGGTGTTCTTGTTATTAATCCGCTAAAATGCTTGGATTAAAAAAAAAAAGCAGCTCTGGAGTCTTGCCAAGAGGAGAGTTATAGCATTGAAGGGGCAAGATCCTTCCAGAGGGTCATGGCCAAAGATGTGGTTTCAAAAGCCTGAAGCTACAGTTTTCTCCACAAGGAGGAGATGGGTCTAGTGGCAACCACTAGAGAAGTGGGAGGGGCTATGAATTTACCTCAGGGGAACCCGTTCCTGTACCTATTGTGTCAAACCTGTTAGCCAGCTAGTCTCGTGTTTTTCATATTTTCCCAATGATTAGACCCATTTAACACTTCTTGTCTTTCATAACAATCTTAAGGCAGGCATCTTGTGACTGTGGTTTCTGACCAAGAGAATTTCATGATCATGTTGTATATAAATGTTTCATCTCTTTCTTCTTTGACCACTATCATATTTCTTATTAGTCTTAAATAGTTTCTATGATTGTGATTGTTTTCCTTTCCTTTCCTTTTTTCTTTTCTTTTTTTTTTTTTTTTTTTTTTTTTTTTTTTTTTTTTTTGAGACAAAGTCTTGCTCTTGTCGCTGAGGCTGGAGGGCAGTGGCGTGATTTTGGTTCACTGCCCTCTCTGCCTCCCTGCCTCAGCCTCCAGAATAGCTGGGATTACAGGCACCAACCACCAAGCCCGGCCAATTTTTGTGTTTTTAGGAGAGATTGGGTTTCACCATGTTGGCCAGGCTGGTCTCAAACACCTGATCTCAACTGATCCACTCACCTCTGCCTCCCAAAGTTCTGGGATTACAGGTGTGAGCCACTACGCCTGGCCCTTGTGATTGTTTTCTAACAGTCAGATCCTTCCAAGTATATTATTAGTTGTAATTGTGTGTTGAAGGGAGCATTTATAGTGACTACTGCATGCTCATGTTGGCTTTTTACTGTAACATTTAATGATCATGAAATTTATATAGAAACAGCATTCTGAAATCTCAAGTTCAGTGCCAAGATAAATAATTGACATTTTAGACAAAAAGGTTAAAGTATAAAAGACCTATTGAAATCTTAGTTAAAGTGTTATCTATTCTTGTGAAACATTCACTTAAAGTTTCTACTGCCTGTTCTGGGGCTTTTCAGTCTTATGAAAAGAACTCAAAAGAAACTTTAAGAAGGTCCATTTTATTGAATCCATGCAGTCGACAGGTCATGTGGCCATGAGTAAATCTTAGATAACCAAACTTAGAGCCTTCATGAATATTAGACAGCTTCCCTGGAAGCATATAAGGAGAATCTTGTCTCTTGCAGCTGTAGGACAGCCTGGGCTAAAGATCAGGCCTAGGAATTAATAATAAGACGGCAGGGCTGCAAGAACAGGTGAATGTGTAGCTTCCACTTGTCTTCTGTGTTAGGGTGCCAACTTAAAAAACTCTCATGGATGTGTCTGAGAAACTTGAACTCCTTGCTGTATTCCTTTGACCCCTCTTGGCTAGCAGAACCAACAGTTCTTACTAAAGGAGAATAGCCTCCTTTTGCCTGAAGACCAAGAAAGACCTCATCTGAAGTGGCTGTGTCAAAAGGTGATGGTTGAAGGCCAGTGCCGTGGCTCAAGCTTGTAATTGCAGCACTTTGGGAGGCTGACACAGGAGGATTGCTTGACCTCAGAAGTTTGAGACCAGCCTGGGCACCGTAGCAAGTCCTCATCTGTACTAAAAAAAAAAAAAAAAAAAAAGAAAGGAAGAAAAATTGGCTGGCCATGGTGGTGCGTGGTTCTAGTACCAGCTACTTGGGGGGCTGAGGTGGGAAGATCACTTGCCAGGAGATGGAGGCTGCAGTGGGCCATGATGGCACCTCTGTGCTCCAGCCTGGGCAACAGAGTATTGCCCTGTCTCAAAATAAATAAGTAAATAAATAAAATGAAAGATGATGGTCGTTCTTGAGATCTGACACTCTCATGCCCACCCTCCTGCTCATTCCTTCCGGACCAATAACTAGGGTCAGGTCTCAGCATAACCTAAAAAGGAAGGTTTAATATCTGCTACAGCAGAAATAGGTATTCACCAAAATAACTGCAGAATTTGGCATGCAGAATAAGTACTGTCTGGAACCAGGGGAACATGTGCAGGAATGGTTTTGAGAGTACCGGGTTGTGGGAGGGTGGACGAGCAAAATATAAGGCTGATTAGGGGAGAGTGAAGTAACACCAGAATGCTCTTTCCTCATTCAGGGTTAAGCGTTCTAGCAAGGAAACATGAAGCTGGTCCAGTGTGCTCCTGGGATGGCTCCTTGAAGCTTGAACATGATGATGACCTTCAGCAAAGGCAGTGGAAATGTACAGAGGAGAAGGTTAGTAGGCTCAGAGAAGAGGGTGTGATAGAACAGATTTATTGCATAAGACTATTTATTACCGACTAGGGTTTCAAGGAGGGCCCAGAGGCACTGTTTTTATCAAAGAGAACAAACATGTGCTAGTGAGGGGCACCAGAATCACTGAAAGTTTAGGGGTGTCTGTCCTCTGTAGGTTGGGGCTGATAATCTTAGGTGGTATCGGAAAACTGATCTCTCTGATGTCAATGGGAACAGTAAGATTTCAGAATGACAGAGACCAGCGGCAGCGCTTAAGCATCGGGTGGATGGAGACGTAATTACCATAATTAACAGTAAGAGTGGAGTGTCAAGTAGAGCGCCTTGACCTTCAAGAGGGTAATGATGCTTCATAGAGCATGTTCTTAGAGGTGGGGCAGATGGGTAGCCAACTAGGGTGATGCTTGAGTTACAGCCAGAAAAAAAAAAAAAATGATGAGAGAAGGACTGATGTTAGTTACCACTCTAAATCCCCTCTATCCCCATTTTCATATTTAAATAATTCTCAGACCCAAAGTCCACTTAGAAGGGAGCATGGGTCCTTGCAGGGAGGATTCTACAGCTCTCCAGCAAGTATATACAATACATGGTCCTCTAATTCTCCCCGCAGTAGAACTACATGCTGGGGAACTTTCTATGTGAGCCCTGTCCAGGAATGTTGGATACAGGATTTCAGCTGCAAAGTTTAAAGGAGGACCATCATATCCCTGTTCAATTGCATGACCCCTGTAAAAACCAGATGGGCTGTAACAATAAAGGTGGACTACAATAGATTTACACAAATGGCCCCAGTTATAGCTGCTGCACTATATCTTTACTGTAACAGATCTGGCACTTGATATTTGGTTATTGGTCTGAAGAACACTTTTCCCCCACATTCTATCAGTAAAATTGATCAAAAGAGTTCACATTATTGTAGGAAGTATAGTAATGAACCTTTGCTGAATGGGGTCAAGGTTGTATTAAGCACCCTGATTTCTGAAATAAAATAGTCTCCATGATCCCTGATCATCTTGACATTTTGCAGCATATCATGATGGTCTGTTACCTCACGGATACTCTGTTACCTCACTGATACTCTGTTACCTCACTGATACTCTGTTAATTGGATCTGGGGAACAGAAAATAACAAAGACTGTGGATGCTCTAGTTAGACATATGGGGTCCAAGATAAAATGAAAAAGATCCAGGGGGCTGCCATCTTGGTGAAGTTTTTAGGGGTCCAATTGTTAGAGGTATGTTGGACATCCCCTTTAAGGAGAGAAACAAATCATAGCATCATGTCCCCTCCATCACAAAAAGGAGTAGTTGATTGTTGAGCATCTTTGGATTTCAGATGCAGCCAATTTTGAGTGGAGACCAGTGCAAGAAAGAACTTTGTAACAGGCTAGCGTTGTGTTGCAGTCTGCCCTGAGTCTGGTGCTAAATGACCCAGCAGGCCCAGTGGTGCTAGAGCTACCCAAGCTGGAAAGGATGCTGCCCAGTCTCTGGCAAGCTCCAGTAGGAGAGGCACAGAACTGTATCCCACAGTCTTCTGGATACAGTCAGGCCTTCTGAAGCAGAGAACCATGCCCTATAGGAAAAGAAGCTTGATGCGGGCTATCGCGCCATTGTAGAGCCTGAGTATCTGACTGTAGGACGTCAAGTGACGATGAGAATGGAGATGTTCCCCATGGATGGGGCATCATCATAACCACTGACACATAAGGGACTTTTGTGATTTGTTGTATGATGAAAAATGGTTCATAAGGATCGGGCCCAAGCAGGTCCAGAGGGCATGTCACTTTTGTGGCACTAATGCTTCTTCTTCAGTTCACACACATGGCCTCACAACAGCTTCTGGATGATCCAGTGGTGATCCAAGATCTTGATCTTGCATCTGGTTCACAGATGATGGTGTGGCTTGGTATATGAAGGGAAGAAGAAAATGGACAGTTGCCACGTTATAGTCTCATTCAACATTGACCTTAAGGACAGAGTGTGGGGGAAATCCTGTCAGTGGACAGACCTGCAACTGGTACACTTGTTTGTTCACTTTGTATGGAAGAAGTGGCCAGAGATACAGATATGCACAGACTTCTGGCTAGGAGAGGATGGCATCGTTTGTTGACCAGGGGTGTGAAACTAGCAATATTAGAAGATTGGAGACGTGGATTGCTATAGTCTAAATGTTTGTGTCTCCTCAAAACTCACATGTTAAAACCTAACCTCCAAGGTCATAGTATCAGAAGGTGGGGTCTTTGGGAAGTGATTAGGTCATGGAGGGGATTCGTGCCTTTATAAAAGAGATCCCAGACAACTAGCTAGCCCTTTCTATCACGTGAGGACACGGTAAGAAGCCAACATCTGTGAACCAGAGAGTAAGCCCTTATGAGAAACGAGTTCCTGGGGTAGGTGTTTTCCATAAGGCAGTTTTTTTGTTTGTTTGAGATGGAGTCTCATTTTGTTGCCCAGGCTGAAGTACAATGGCGCAATCTTAGCTCACTGCAACCTCCCCGTCCTGGGTTCAAGCAATCCTCCCACCTCAGCTTCCCAAGTAGCTGGAATTACAAGTATATGCCACCACGCCTGGCTACTTTTTATTTTTATTTTTAGTAGACATGGGGTTTCACCATGTTGGCCAGGCTGGTCTCCAACTCCTGACCTCAAGGGATCCTCCCACTTTGGTCACCCAAAGTGCTGGGATTACAGGCATGAGCCAATGCGTCCGGCATTTTATTTAATTTTCGGAACAACTACATGAGTAAATATTACAGTCACAATAATGTTGATCAGAGAAGTTAGGCAACCTGCCAAGCTAGTCAGGTGGGTGGCTAGGATAGAATTTAGCTGTGGTCTTCAACAGTGCAAACACAATTCCCACTTGTTTTGTGAACTTAAGAGCTATATAACCTGCTGGGTCAGGTGAATTTACTAGGCCTCAAGAATCATCTTCCCTCATCTTCACTCTTTATTTTTTTGTCCTAAATTTTACACTTTGTCCCCCTCAGTCAGACTGCAAACCTCCTTCACAGACCCTGTTATTGATTTGCTAGGACTACAAGCGCTCACCACCATGCCCAGCTAATTTTTTTTTTTTTTTTGTAGAGATGGAATCTCGCTATGTTGCCCAGGCTGGTCTTGAATTCCTGGGCGCAAGCAACCCTCCCGCCTCAGATTCCCAAAGTGCACGGATTGCAGGATTTAAAGAGACAGTAAGTAGAACATCTTGGCTTGATAGGTCCGGGAAAACTGCCAGGGCAACTATCAGGTTGGACTCTAGAGTGCAATTACCACTGATGGCCACCAGATGGCAGAGGCACTCAGGGCATCGCCGCGAGAAGGCAAAGGATGTGCTGAAGACCGGGCTATAGGGGAAGCCTCAGGCCGGAGATCCAAAGATTAGCCGCGTTCTCTGCAGGGAGAGCCAGTTATTCAGGTAAATATAATTCAGACAGCTAGAATATGGGATGGCTGGTGAGATTTAAACAGGCTCCACTGGGTTCCACCAGAGGGAGAAATAGAGAGTGTGAGCTGGAGATTGGATCATTGCAACAGAAAGTTTCAAAGGCTCCAGATCAAAACACAACATAAATAAGCTGGGGACCAGGCTGGATGCGCTCTGCAGGCAGGGTAAGAACGGCTGATTGGCATTTGAAGGCGAGGATGAGCTGTGAGTGAAATTCAGGGTCGGCTGAGCGTCCAGAAGGGAGTTAACCTTGGTTATGCCTTGGACCATCTGACCCATAGATGGCCCTGTAGTGGACTGTATTTTACAGAAATGGCCCTAAACACATTTTGGGTCCTACGTTTTCCCAGAAGCTTAGTACTTACCCCACAAGAGGTAGAGTATAGGTACTCTCCCCATGAACCTGGGCAGGATGTCCTGACTGCCTCAACTAACAAGAGTACATGGAAGTGACATATATGGCTTTCAAGACTCAGTCATCAAGATGGCGCAGTTTCGGCATGGCTTTCTCTCTCTCAGGACCCTCACTTTAAAACCCCGAGCTACCGTGTGAGGAGCCGGGCTGCCTGGAAGCTGCCATGTTAGAAACCGTGTGGAAGGATCCCACGTGTTGGGGCTCAGAAAAGAATACCCAAAAATGGAGACCTCGGAAGCAGAAGTTTTTATCTGACCCTCTCCTGCCCTCCTATCTCTCAGCGACATTCTCCCCTGAGGCCAGCCACGGAAACTGTCGTCCCTCTTCGCCAACATGGGTTAGAGCAGCGGTCCCCAACCTTTTTGGCACCAAAGACAGTGTTCCCACGGAGTGAGGTGGGGATGGTTTCAGGATGAAGCTGTTCCGTATCAGACCACCAGCCATTATGTAGGTTCTACAGCCTAGATGCCTCACATGTGCAGTTCCCGATACCTGTGAGAATCTGATGCCACCACTGATCTGACAGGAGGCTGAGCTCAGACGCTACTGCCGGCTCACCCACACTCACCTCCTGCAGTGCGGCCCAGTTCCTAACAGGCCACGGACCAGCACTGGTCAGCAGCCCTGGGGCTGGGACCTCTGTGTTACGTGAAACCAGAACTCCTTTTCCCTACCTAAAAATATGACTCCAATTCCCCTCTCTGCCTTTCTGCATAAAAACTGCCCGTAAGGAAATTATTTGGCTTATCTTGTTTGACTTTTGGTTATCAGACCGACCCCCATTTCAGAGACGATCCTCCCCATATCCAGAAGGAAAGAATACTGCATAGAGAAGCCAAGAAGAATCTAGACAGGCCTTACTCAGTCCATTAGCATTAAATCATTCCATTATTGTCCAATCATATTTCTACACAGTCCATACTTTATTGGACCTAAGAAATAAAATGGACAACGTCCCCTGTATTTTCAAATCTTTGTTCTGAAGGCTCCCACTAAAATGATAATCCTACACATAAAATAGTATGTATCGGATTACAAAGGAATATTAAAATGTTTTTAAAAGATATAATACATGGCTTCTTTTTTTTTTTTTTTTTTTTTGAGACAGAGTCTCACTCTGTTGCCCAGGCTGGAGTGCAGTGGCCCAAACTCAGCTCACTGCAACCTCCACATCCTGGGTTCAAGCGATTCTTCCACCTCAACCTCCTGAGTAGCTGGGACTACAGGTGCACACCATCATACCCGGCTAACTTTTGTATTTTTAGTGGAGATAGGGTTTCACCATGTTGGCCAGGCTGATCTTGAACTCCAGACCTTGTGATCTGCCCGCCTCGGCCTCCCAAAGTGCTGGGATTTCAGGCATGAGCCACTGCACCCAGCCCATGTGCTTTTAAAATAATGTATTAAATAAGATAAAATGTTTCTTGTAATAAATACTGTACCTTTCATGTGTTGGTGAGCACAGATGATATTCAGAGGTATCTGCACAGCTGTGATAAAACAAACTTATTGCTATTTTTTTGGTAACAAAGTCACAGCTACTTCTAATATTTTAATATCTTGCTGCTTTTATTCATTATTGAAGGAAAAGCTAAATTTCATTTAGAGATGAGCGAAAATAAAGGAATAGTATTTTTTTTTCCCATCCAAGTTCATGAACAATTTCCCCTACTTTCCCAGCTCCCACCATTGAGAACCATGGGAAGCAGGTGCTTGCAAGGATCTCAGGGAATATTAACCAAGCCTGTCTTTTGCAGATGACAGAAGGGAAGGGAGTGACATTTAGTTCTTGCCCAAAGTCATGTGGCTTTTTGGTGGCAAGGCATTTTCCTAAGTGTTCCTCTTCTCCCTTCCATTCTCTTTCATTCTCCTTCCTGTACATCTGTCTGCTTCTCTTTCTCCATGGCTTCTTTTTCTGCTTCTGTGACCCTTCCTACTCATGAAATGAAATGCATATCTTTTTTCTTATTTATTTTTATTTTTATTTTATTTTTTAGAAAAAGAGAGAAAAGGAGAAAGAAAGAAAGAAACAGCAAAATAAAGAAAAAAAGGAATGAAAGAGAGAAAGAAAGAGGAAGAGAAAGAGGGAGAGAGAATGGGATTCTTGTTTTATTGCCCAGGCTAGAATGCAGTCTAAAAATGGGTATTAAAAACCTCTTTTATGCCAATAATTGTGCTTAACAATGGAGACAGGAAGCCCCGTGTCCACTCGCTGCTTTCTCATTCTTACTCACAATTCCAGAGTTTTTTTTTATTTTATTGGGCCTTGTTGTTCTCATTTACATCCTGTGATTTTTCACGAGCCCTCTATTTAGATCATATATTCCTGTGTATTCCTGCATCTCACCCCAAGAACATGCTGCACTCTCCCCCCACCACCATGTATCTCCATTAGCATCTCTTCCATGTTCAGTCTGAGCATTACTTGAAGCAGAATCACCTGGCCCCCTGCCCAGCCTCATGACTACATGGGGGTGGTGTTGAGAACTTACATTTTCTCAAGCTGCACTGGCTGGTCTAATGGCTCTGAATGTTCACGCAACACAGATCTGAGTCCCGTCCCTCCTGAAGGACCACACTAGTTCCACCAACCCAGTATAGCCTCTTCTCACTACGAGAGCCTCACCTCCTCTGGAGATTCCCACTTTCAGTATTGCTGCTTCTCGCATCCTGTCCTGTTTGCTTGATTAGAACATTAAGGCTGAGAGAAAGAAAGAAGAGAATGAGGTGAGGAACAGTCATCGTACTAGATACTCCTTAAGGCTGAGTGAAGCAGATACTACTGACCCATTTTACAAGTAAGAAAATTAAAGTTTAAAAAGTTGGGTAATTTGTTCAGGGTCACACAGTTAATAAATGGTGAGATTAAACTGCTAGCCTTGGTCTTTTTTTTTTTTCTCCAAAGTCTCTGTTCTCATGACACAGACCTTATTCAACATAGCCTCAGGAATGAGACATAGCATCTTTGCATTTGCTGTGCCTCAAAATATGTTCCTTTTTTTTTTTTTTTTTTTTTTTTTGCAAGCATCTGGAATTGATCCTTCACAGATTTCTTTCTCCTTTTCTACCCACTGCCTTAAATGTATGTCCTTCCAAAGGTCTGCCGTGGTCTCTTCTCTTTTCTCATTCTTCATACTAACCTCATTTTTTGCCCCTATATGCCAGATGCCTGAATCTATCTGAAGCCAGGATTTCCCTGTTGAGCTTGCAACCCATATGCCTAAATGCCTAGTGTCAGTTCCACAGGGACTGAAATCCAGCCAACCGGACTTGGTTCCTCACTTCCAAGCACCTTTTCTTACCAAGCACTTCAGCTGCTGCTGCAGATTCTGTGGGAAGGCTCTTTCAACAACTCCAGCCTGTATTTAGCGGACCTCCCCAGTGCAGAGACTAGAACAGTCCTTTTCTGTTCTACCCCTTAGTTTCTCAGGGCCCCACGGCTCAGTCCTAATCCCTCTTTCCTTCTACAGTTCTTTCCTTAGGTTGTGTCATTCAGTTTACAGGCATTTGATAGCATAGATTTGCTGATGGATCTCAAATGTCTGTCTTTCCAGCCAGATCTCTCCCCTGGGCTTCAAACCTGCATAAGCTATTACACGTTAGCCATCTTCATATGGGTGTCTAATCAGTGTTGCACACTCAGTACATCCAAATAGAACACTGAGGTCCCTGCTGCCTGCTGGGCTCATCTTACATGTGGTGCTTGACTGACCCTCTCACCCCTTTCTGGTTTCTACTCAGAGACGCCTTGCTCTTCCCACCTGTCTCAGACACCCACCCACACCTTAACCACTTAATTTTATTTCCATAATATTTGCTTTCTGGCCGCGTGCCATGGCTCACGCCTGTAATCCCAGCACCTTGGGAGGCTGAGGCGGGTGGATCACGAGGTCAAGAGATTGAGATCATCCTCGCCAACACGGTGAAACCCCGTCTATACTAAAAACACAAAAATTAGCCAGGCGTGGTAACGCACGCCTGTAGTCCCAGCTACTTGGGAGGCTGAAGCAGAAGAAGCGCTTGAACCCGGGAGGCAGAGGTTGCAGTGAGCCAAGATCGCGCCGCTGCAGTCCAGCCTGGGTGTCAGAGCAAGACTTCATCTCAAAAAAAAATTGCTTTCTGAAATTAGGTGATTTATGGTTTCTTGTCTCATTCTTCTACTGATCTCTGAGAGCAAGGACATGTACACTGCTGTCTCCCTGGTAACTAGCAGGGTTCCTGTACATACGAAGTGCAAGCAGTATTTCTTCCTGTCTTATGCTCACTGCCACTGTTCTAGCACCGGCCATTATTTCTCGCCTGGCTTGCTCCAAAAGTCTAAATGCTCTCTTTGCCTCCAGTTCCAATTATTTTCCAAGCTGAAGCCCATGTGATCCTTTGAAAACACAGAGCTGTTTGCTGCCCTTTTCAGATCTTTCAGGGAGTCTTAGTTTGATTGGACCTTCTGTCTCAAGCAACAGAAACTCAGCTTGCTCAGGAAATATGAATTTTCTTTTTCAGCTCGGCATGGTCTTGGTCTCTCCATTTGGACACCAAACATGCCACGATTCTCTTGTACCTCAAAGGCCCTGACATACGTGGACCTCTCTATTTGGAAACTGTATTAGTCAGGGTTCTCCAGAACGATGGGACCAATAGATATCTGTGCATATATATAGAGAGAGAGATTTATTCTAAGGACTTGGCTCAGGTGACTGTGGAGGCTGGGAAGTCCAAAGTCTGCAGGGTAGGCAAGCAGGTTGGAGACTCAGAGAAGCATTGCAGTTTGAGTTTGAAGGCACTCAGCTGCCAGAATTCGTTCTTCCTCCGGGGAGGTCAGTCATTTTTCTCTTAAGGCTTTCGACTGATTGAATGAGATCTCCCACCTTATGCTGGGTAATTGGCTTTACTCAAAGTCTACTCATTTAAATGTTAATCTCATCTAAAAAAATACCTTCACAGAGACATCTAGAATAATGTTTGACCAGATAGCTGGATATGGTGGCCTGGTCAAGTTGACACACCAGGAAACCTCCCTCCAGCCTCCTAACTCTTCTGGTTAACTTCTTTCAGATATTGGCTTAGATACCTCCTTTGAGAGTCTTTTATGACCAACATGGGGGTAGGTTCCTCTCTTTTTTTTTCTTTTTTTTTTTGAAAGGGAGTTTTGCTCTGTCACCCAAGCTGGAGCGCAGTGGCACAAGCTCAGCTCACTGCAACCTCTGCCTCCCAAGTTCAAGGGATTCTCCTGCCTCAACTTCCCGAATAGCTGGGATTACAGATGCCCAGCACCACGCCGGGCTAATTTTCGTATTTTTAGTAGAGACAGGGTTTTACCATTTGGTCAGGCTGGTCTCGAACTCCTGAACTACTGACCTCAAGCAATCCACCTGCCTTGGCCTCCCAAAATGCTGGGATTACAGGCGTAAGCCACTGCGCCTGGCTAGTGCCTCTCTTTTGAGCCCCAAGGACTCCCCGTATTTATTCTTGGCACAGATTTATTTTACCATATTACAAAATGCCACCTTTTGTGGTCTTGTTCCCCACACCAGAAGCTTACTTCGTGAACATCTACATTGTTCACTATTGTATCATCCTCACCTCCATAGTACCTGACATATGAGTACTGCTCGGTAAATATTCATTGAATATTTGAATCATTGAATGACTCCCATGTGCTTCAAATTTTTTTTTATACTTTAAGTTCTGGGGTACACCCGCAGAACGTGCAGGTTTGTTACACAGTTAGACACGTGCCATGGTCCATCATTGCGTATTTCTCTCTCTTCTTCCTCCATAATCAGAGCTATAACTAGGGCTGGCCATGGTGTTTTTGCCCCAGGGCTCTGTAATTTACAGTATGCCAGTTTTTAAAATGACCGTGCAACCAATTCAATAGCACAAGAGTGCAGGATCCCTACATTTAACAGCTAGTAAGTGAGAATAACTAGTTAAAAAGGAAGCCACCAGATGGAAAGGATTATCAATAGCACCCATATGCCGGCTGAGACATGAATCACAAAGTCGATTTGATGGCATGTTTTATGCTTGCCCTGGCACCAAAATTGCTAGTTACAGCTTGGCCTGGACACTCCATTGTACACAATACTTTCTGGTGGCAGGTCTATTAACTTTACTCAGTGTGTGAGGGGAAAAGAAGGTGGAAAATATACTGATGCCAGAAAGTTATGTGTAGGATAGAAGGTAGACCTGCCTTTTTGTCTTTGTCCTGCTAATTGGAGAATTAGGATTTGAGGTTCAGCCAAAGGAGGATACAGCATGACTTACAGGTGCTGATCTGCATGGGCCAATGAAATGTGCAAGATAATATGTGTCCATAGCAGGCAAAGCCACCTCCAGTGCCTCCACTTCTGGGATCTGCAGCCCTGTGGAGCAGCCACTGGCAGAGAGAGGGAATGACTTTAAACAGTCAGTACTGGGATGGCCCCACAACTCCTCAAAGATGGGGATGTTTTACTATGTTACCAACATCATTCATCAGCCAGCAGTTTTAGCCCTAAAGATATTAGCGTATGAAGTCCTTCACTGCAGAAAATCAAGAACTAAAAGATGGCTCCCTAATTACTTAGCTTGCAATCTTCAGCTCTTCAGACTTTTTACCATCATTATCTAACTGAATATTTTTTTCTGCCCAAAGTCCTCACTTAGACATAGAGTTGCTTGTGAAGCTCTGTGGTCGATAATCAACCATCCTATTATTATAGTAGGTAGTCAGGCGGAAATGAGCAGGGCAGGAGAGGGACCCACCCCCAACCTCCTACCAGGAATGTCAGGTGATCATCAGGTGATGATCAGGTAGTCGTTAACTGTTTCTCTAAAATAATAATTGGTTGCAGCTGGCACCAGGGAATGGTATTCTTCCAATAGAAAGAAAAACCTGAAAATTGTCAAGTTGGCACATGTTTAAAGTCATTCCCTCTCTCTCTCCATCAGTGGCTGCTCCACAGGGCTGCAGATCCCAGAAGTGGAGGCACTGGAGGTGGCTGTGCCTGTTGATGGACACATATTATCTTGCACATTTCATTGACCCATGCAGATCAGCGTCTGTAAATCATGCTGTATCCTCCTTTGGCTGAACCTCAAATCCTAACTGTCCAATTAGCAGGACAAAGACAAAAAGGCAGGTCTACCTTCTAGCCTACACATAACTTCCTGGTGTGGGTATATAAAACCTGAAACTGATAATTAGCTTCCTGATAAGATCTCAGGAGCTGGGTGAGTGGGGTTGGGCATGTGCACTAAGAGGCAAAATGGTGAAGTTTAACGGGTATAAGATCTTCCTCTAGGAGCATTTGGTAAGGGACGAAGGCCTCAAGTGAGCATGTGCAAACTCCAGTACTGTGCATGGGGCCCCTCCTAAGTGCTAGCAGGCCACTGACCACTGTGCATGCAGACAGCTCACCCCAAGGGCAGAAAAAGGGGAGAAGTAATGCAAGACCCCGGAAGTATGCCAACATATGAAGCCCTAAGTAAAAGGCCAAACCCTGCATTTAATCTCTCAAATTGCCTGCTTGACCCTCTTCCAACTGTACTTTACTTCTTTTCATTCCTACCCTAAAACTTTTTCTTTTTCTTTTCTTTTCTTTTTTTTTTTTTTTTTTTGAGTCAGAGTCTTATTCTGTTGCCCAGGATGAAGTGCAGTGGTGTGATCTGGGCTCACTGCAACCTTGCTTCCCAGGATCAAGCAATTCTCATGCCTCAGCCTCGCAAGTAGCTGGGAGTACAGTTGTGCACCACTGCCCCTCGGTAATTTTTAAATTTTTAATAGAGACAGTTTCGCCATCTTGGTCAGGCTAGTCTTGAACCCCTGGCCTCAAGCGACCTGCCCACCTCCGCCTCTCAGAGTGCTGGGATTACAGGCATGAGCCACAGGACCCAGCCTACCCTAAAACTTCAATAAGCTTTCACTCCTGCTCTAAAACTTGCTTTGGTCTCTCCTGCTTTATGACCCTCAGTCAAATTCTTTCTTCTGAGAAGGCAAGAACTGAGGTTGCTGCAGACCTGTACAGATTTGCCACCAGTAACATACTTTGATGCCATGTGACTCGGATACGTTCTGCTGCTAACATTACTTTCTTCTATTTCTTAGCTCCTGTGCTTCCTTTATTTTTGTTTTTTAAATTTTTTTTATTTTTGAGACTGAGTTTTGCTCTTGTTGCTCAGGCTGGAGTGCAATGGGGTGACCTCGGCTCACTGCAACCTCCACCTCCTGGATTCAAGCGATTCTCCTGCCTCAGCCTCCCGAGTAGCTGGGATCACAGGTATGAGCCACCATGCCCGGCTAATTTTTGTATTTTTAGTAGAGACAGGATTTCTCCATGTTGGTCAGGCTGGTCTTGAACTCCTGACCTCAGGTGATCCACCTGCCTAGCAGCCTCCCAAGGTGCTGGAATTACAGGCATGAGCCACTGTGCCCGGCCTCCTGTGATTCCTTTAAAAACCCCTATGGCTCATTTCTCAGAGGCTGGAAGCATACACTGAGGAGTCATAGTAGCAGCATCCCAGACACTCAGCTTCTTGGCTCCCTGTGTGGTTCTCTCAATGGGCTAGCATTTGTGTAGGAGTGAGGATCACTGCAAGTTCCCCTCGGCCACCTGTCAGCAATGGAAGCTTCAAATTCATCATCAGTACAGTGGGATAGCCAATAATGGCTATTTCAGTTATAAAAAGTAGGCTTCTTGGAACTTCAGAAGACATAACTGAGTGCTCACAGGCAAATGTTAGGTCTCTCCTTTGCTAATAGAATCATTTCAGTCTCTTCCCTGCCACATCCTCCAGATGCCCCTCATGTATTGACTGCAGAGACATTTAAATGAATTAGGAGGCATTAACCACTGACTTTTCTATTTTAGTTGCAGGAAAAGTGTAATCAATAAGGAAGCCAACCTAGTATTCAGAGGATCAAGGTAGGTTCCTGGATCCACAGGCCCTTCAAGCTGATGTCTCATAAATAGATTACATTCAGGCTAATCTGATATCAGGTTGTCTTTGGGTGTGAAGGACTTGAAAAAAATAAACTTGTTAGCTAAAGAAATCTTGAATGGATAGGGGCTTGAGTGGGAGGTGTCAGCTGAAAAGATGTGATCGCGTGTCTGTAGGCCATCTGTGTGTTTCGAGGGAAATTATGACAGAGGTTGTGAAAATGAAAGGAAGACCATATGACACCAAGGTGCCTCTCTTGAAATTAGATCCCACAGAAATCCAATATTGCCTTGGTGTTAACATTGAGGGAGGGGGAAATGCCACACCACCCACTGCATGACCAAGCCATTTCCTTTGGCCGATGTAACAAATTACCACGTCTAAAGAAAGCAAATTTATTATCTTACAGTCCTGGAGGTCAGAAGTCTGAAATGTCAGGGGCTGCATTCCCACTGGAAACTCTCTGGAGACTCTGCTTCCGTGCCTTTTCCAGCTTCTAGAGGCCACTCAAATTCTTCGGCTATGACCCTGTCCTCCCTCTTTGGTGTCAGCAGCATAGCACCTTCAAATCTGTGGCCCCTGCCTCCATAAACTCATCTCGTCTTTCTTGGGCCCACCTCCATCCTTGTGATTATTCTGGGCCTACCCAAATAATCCAGGATAATTACCTAATCTCAAATCCTTAGTTTAAGTACATTAAGCACAAACTTTTTTTTTTTTTTTTTTAATCAGGCTCTAGGGATTAGAATGTGGACATCTTTGAGGAACCATCATTCAGTCTACTACACCAAAGTGGTCAAGATTATTTTTGTTTCCATGGGGACTGCTGGGTCAGACTGGCATGCAGGTAAACTGCTTCTGTGATAGTCACTGCTCTGATAGCTGGCATTTCTCCTCTGGTTTTCATAAATTATACAGAGCCAGATGTGAAACTGACCCCACAGTCCCATAGACTGTTCTTTTTGATAAACACAGAAATTGACCCTTCTGGTCTTAAAGTTTGAAACATATTTGTTTTATCTGAGTTCCTTCCTCAGGAAAGGACCTTCAGGCCTCTGAAAAAGGGTATCAGAGAACTGAAACTCACCAGATCACCAGGGGTCCTGATGATGAGATGCCAGACCCCTCATTCATCATGACTGCTTACATCCCTCCCTAGTTCCTGTTTTCTCACACATTGTTACTTTTCTTCCCTACTATGTAAACCCCTCATTTCATGGGGGATGGGTTTCAGACTGAGCTCCATCACCCCGGCTGCAGCACCCTGTGAAAGACTTCTTCCTTGAAAACACTCATCTCGGTGATTGGCTTTCTGTGCGGCAAGCAGCAGGATCTGGACCAAAGCCCTGGTGTTTTGGTAACAGGTGCACAATGGTCATTTAATCAGGGCCTATTCATGGGCTGTGCTCAGCACCAAGTCTTATTTCTAGTCTCAGAAAACAAAAGGTCTTAGTTGATGTTGAGTCATAAAATGTTAGAATTTGAGGAAATGTAAGAGATGGTGTGATCCAAGAATGGGGTGCAGAGAGGCAGACGGGACTTGCCGAGGTCAACAGCTATAATACTTAGTGACCCCAAAACTAGCACCTGCTCCTTAGTTCTCACATTACATCACCCAGATTGTGAATTAGGCTTAGGAAGCACTCTGGAGTTAGTTATGGAGTATGTGATTTGTCATTCCCCACCACCATGATACTGGGTAAATAAGGTGACATTAAACACGGTAGCTCATGCGTGTAACCCCAGCACTTTGGGAAGCTGAGGTGAGTGGATTGATTGAGCCCAGGAGTTTAAGACCAGCCTGAGCAACATGGCGAAACCCTGTCTCTACAAAAAAAAATACAAAAATTATCAGGGCCATGGTTGTGCGCACCTGTAGTCCCAGCTACTCGGGAGACTGAGGTGGGAGGATCACTTGAGCCTGCAGTGAGCTGTGATCGCACCTCTATACTTCAGCTTGGGTGACAGAGCAAGACCCTACCTCAAAAAATAAGATAAAATTAAAAACCCAAGAGAAAGAAAAGTTAAATTTTCATGAAGTTTACTGATGGAAGGTAACCACTCTTTATCAGTGTGGCTATTGCAAAATATTAAAGAATAAGGGGAACTGGATTTCAGTCTCAAGATGGAGACTTTTTTTCTTAGTTTCATAGATATAGTCTAAGGAATATAGTTGTAACAGGTCTGAAGGGAAAAAAATCTGGGTTTCTTGGACTTAAAAAAATGCTTGTTTTTTTCACAGTTTGTAGAGAAGCATTTGTTGAAGGCTCACTGTGTGTTGTCCTAAGTCCTGAAAAAAAAGAGAAACAAGATTTTATTGATATTTATTATTTATCCTTTAAATTTTCAAACTTCTGAAAATACAGAGAAAGGCAGTTTTAAATTAAATTTTAAAATGCAGTGCTCTTCATGCTGCCAAAGTAGGGCATTGAAAGCAAGTAATAGAAGATGTGATGCATTGCAAAATGTGAAATGTAGTTCAGAGTATGTCCCTACTGCTTTTAAATTCCCTGTGGTTGGGAACTTACTCCTCTGCTTACTTTGAACTGCTTAGCCTGCCAAAATTGAACAAGCCAAACTATTTAGGCATGGTTAAGGTATAGAAAATTCAAACTCTGGATAAACTCTGAGGTAGAGGGAAGAAATAAGTGCCAGCCCTTTCTTGTTTGGGTTCATAGTTTTCCTGTGGGCCTGGTTTGCTGATTCACAGCTTATTTTTTTTCCTATGGTATTTGTTAAGTCAGTTTCTCCTATACCATAAATCAGACCCAAAGGAGCAAGGTGATTTGCCCTGGAAACCAAATGAACGTTCTCAGGTCACTTGCCATCTTGTGATACATTTGTAACCATATTTTGGAGTAGGGAAATAAAAGTAGTTAGAGGTGACCTGCATCGTTTGACTTGGAGAATCACTAACATTTTCACTTCTTTGTAGCCTTGCAATCACCTGTGGTAGGAAGGTAAATTAAGCAGAAGGAGGAAAGGAGAGAAATGGTGTTGAAAGGGATATTTCTGAGTTAAGTTGGAGGTGGTAGGGGAGATACCCAGAACCTTGAAAACCAAAGTCAATTTCAGACCAGAGCTCCTTCCACCTACAAGGGTCTGAGGTTTCTGAAGTGGGGTAATTGACAATAGCCATCATTCTGTGATAGCCAGATCAGCCTTTGAGACTGATTGAGCTCCCAAACATTTTAGATATGGGCCACTGACTCACAAATTGCACATAGGACGATGGCAGCAGTGAGTAGCTAGAATTTCATATGGAGACGTAATTCTCTTGAAGCACTCTGATATATTCTTTGTGCAGCCTTTAATTGAATACCATTCAATGCCACCTGATGGAAAGAAAAGAGGTAGGGAAGTTTCTTGGGAGGAACAACCTATGTGGTCTCAGATGCTGCAGATAACTAATAGGCTAAAAAGAATACTAAGCAAAGCTTTAGTTTTATCAAGATAAGAATCTAGAGTTTCCACCATTAAGAATGGTTCATTTCCTTATTTTTCCTTTAAGAACTCCCACTTAGACTATTGTAGTTGGGCACATTGCATACACAAGCTTTGAAACTGTAAAAAAAAAAAAAAAAGCTTTCAAACTTAGATTATAAAAACCATGCAGTTGCCATTGACTATGTAGAATTTCTGAAGTGTTAGCTGTTTTGAAGTTTCCCGATAATCATCCCCCAGTTTCATCCCAGGTTGTGAGTTATTCAAAGGGCTGAATGTACCAAAGGATCCTTTAGATATGTTAAGTGCCTCTCCGAAATGGAGGCATATGCATGACCTCACTTAATTTCTTCCTCGTTAAAGAAGTAATAATGCATGTTCACTGTAGGAAATACAAAAAATGCACAAAAGTACAAAATAAGTGACAGTAACATCCTATAATTCTACCACCCCAGCTTCAGTTGTAGGTAGGAGGACAAAAGGAACAATTCCTCAAAGGCAGCAAAATGTGATGACTGGAAACCTGGACAAAACGGTGGTTTCTCAACTGGGTATGATTTTGCTTTCCCTTTCCCAGGACAACAGGTAATACCCAGGGACATTTTTGTTGTCAGAACTGGTTGGGGCGGCAGAGTGGGGTTGGAGGTGCTCTTGGAATGTAGTAGATAGAAGCAACGATGCTGTCGTACATCCCACAATACAAAAGACTGCCCTCCATTAAGAATTCACCTGCCCAAAATGTCAATAGTGCAAAAGCTGAGAAACAAGAAACCCTATTGAAAAAACTGTCAAAAGCATGAGGTTCAGTTGCTTGTTTTGCATCAGTGTAAATGGCAAAATTCTCAAATTAGGAAACTGCTCTTCCAACAACATCATAGGCATCCCAGGCCTTCGACCCATCAAGAACTATTGTTAATATTTTGTTGAATAAGCTTCCAGGCTCTTTCTTATACATCATACTGATTCTGACGTCCATCTGACTAGATGACGCTCTGTCCACATTCAGAAAGAGAAGAGCCAGCATCTCATGGCCCCAGGGGGTCGGGATATTTCCCCCCTTTCATAAAGATGGGGCTGTGACCAGCAAAGGGGAGAACTGACCTTGGAGAGGGAACCTAAACTAGAAAGATTGAACAGAACTCAAGTAACCCTTTTAATACCAAAACACCTTGTGATGTGACCCCATGATTCTCATCCTCTCTCCAAACTAACTTTGATCTCCTCTAATTTTTATTCTTCCCTTCCAGTTCCACAGAAAAATTTAGAAGTTTGTTTTGGGGATTTTTGTTCATCAGTGGTATACTGAATGTACTTGTTGGCAACTGAATTTTTTCCCACTCAACAATGTTTTAGAGATTCCTCCATGTTAACAAAGGGATCTAGTTCGTCTGAGTGTTGCATGGCACTCCATAGCGTGAGTATAACACAGTTTAATGAATAGTTCCCTATAGATGAATATTTAGGTCATTTCTATTACTTTACTATTAAACCTAATGCTGCATTGATAACCTTGATACATGTGTTAAATGTAAATGTTTTTCCACAGTAGATGCCAAGAAATAGAATTGCTTTGTAGAAGGCTGTTTATTTAAAATTTTAATGGAAATTCACAAATTGTCTAAAAAGATACTGAACGCTGCAGTCTAAGCTGTCATTGAAAATGTGTGAGTGTTCCCCTTTCCCCACACTGTCTCTAACTCTTGGTATAATAAAACTTTTACATTTTTTACCAATCTGATGGGTTAAAAATATTATATTGTTTCCATAATTTGCATTTTCTTGATTTTTACTAACAAGGTTGAGCAGGCTTTTACATTTTTAGGTTACTTAGATGTCTTCTTCTGGGAACTGCGTTCATACTTCCTTTAATAATGTATTTCCCCTTGATTGTTGGTCTTTTAAAAATTGTTTTTGAAGTTCTTTATTCTGGATAGGTATTAATATTTTTTCCCTGTTATCTATGTTTCAGATATTTTCACCCAGTTAATTACATTTTGGAGTTATCACACATTTTATAAATGTTAAAATATTGATATATTTAAATGCATTTATTATTTCCTTTACAACTTTTGGGTTTGGGTTTTTTTTGTTTTGTTTTGTTTTGTTTCATTTTGTTTTTGAGACAATGTCTTACTCCGTCGCCCAGGCTGTAATGCAGTGGTTCAATCTGGGCTCACTGCAACCTCCACCTCCTGGGCTCAAACAAGTTCTCTGCCTCGCCTCCATGCTGAGTAGCTGGGACTACAGGCATGAGCCACCATGTCCAACTAATTTTTGTATTTTTTTTTGTAGAGACAGAGTTTCACCATGTTGCCCAGGTTGGTCTTGAACTCCTGAGGTCAAGCAGTCCACCCACCTCTATCTTCCAAAGTGCTAGTATTACAGAAATGAGCCACTGTGTCCAGTCTGGATTTTGGATGTTAAAGAGGCCTCCTCTCTTTCTTGTTTTTTATTTTTTATTTTTGGAACAGGGTTTCACTCCATTGTTCAGACTAGAATGCAGTGGCGTGATCACGGCTTACTGCAACCTCAACCACCTGGACTCAGGTGATCTTCTCATGTAGCCTCCCAGTAGCTGGGACTACTGCAGGGGTGCGCTACCATGCCGAGCTAACAACCTCCTTTCTTTCAAACTTGAAATATGCTTCCCAGTATTTTCTTCTAATGTTTCATGATTTGGATTTTATGTTTTAGAGAATGCCAGCTTCATGGGCATGCAACTGGTGCACAGGGCCCAAGTTTAGAAGGGCTCTGCCAATTGTGTATTACTTCTTTGTGAGGACATGAGTGATGTGAATGATACAGTATATAGGTTCATTAGGAATGTGTGCTCTGGAGTCAAAGTACTCGCATTTGAATCTTGTCTGTAAGACTCATTAGCTGTGTAACTGTGCAAATTACTTAATTCTTTTGTGTCTCAGATTTCTCATCTGTAAAATGGGGATAGTGACAGGATCCATCCAGCTCTTTTCATTGTTTCGTTAGTATGATGTAACCCTGGTAAAGCCCTCAGTGTCGCATCTGGCATATGAAAGTTTGTTGTGATAAGCATTTTCTCTGTGCTTATTTTAATGAAAAGTTTTATAGTGTTGAAACTTACCTTTAATGTGGACCTCTTTTATACAGTACTGACCAGGTTTTGTCTTGCAGGTTCCCAAGTCTAAAAGACATCCATGGAAGGGGATTGAGAGATTGCATGCTCTGCAAATCATACCTCCAACATCTCCAAGTACAGGGGTAGATAAAATAAGGAGAAAGTCATAGATATGAGAGAGAAGAAAAGGAATAGAGGTAAAAAAAATAGTGATTTTTGACTTTATGTATAAAAATATATTTTAAAAATGTCTCTTTTTAATATATATTAAATTTACATAATTTTATAATTATAAAATCTCTTTTTAATATATATATTAAATGTATATATATTTAATATATATAATGTATATAAATATATATTTAAAAATCTATTTTTCATATATATTAAAAATTAATCTCTTTTTAATATATATAAAATGTATATATTTAATATATATAAAACATATATATATTATATATATAATGTATAAAATATATATATTTAAAATATCTGTTTTTATATATATTAAAATATATATATTTAAATTATATATATATTTATATATAATTTTAAAATAGAGATTTTTTAATATATATATTTATATACTTTTATATATATATATTAAAGTCAAGATTCACTTTTTTTGAGAGACCAAAATATATATTTAAAAAATATATATAGATAGATAGATTTTGAGACAGGGTCTCACTCCTGTTACCCAGGCTGGAGTGCAGTGGCACAATCTCAGCTCGCTGCAGTGATCCTCCCACTTCAGCCTCCCAAGTACTGGGACTACAGGCACACACCTACCATGTCCAGCTTTTTGTATGTTTAGTGTAGGGGGGGTTTCTCCATGTTGCCCAGGCTGGACTCCCTGCCTCGGCCTCCCAAAGTGCTGGGACTACAGGTGTGGGCCATTGCACCCAGCTAGTAAGCATTATTTTAAAAATTAATCCTAAAACCCTGCATAAATACATTTTTTTTTTTGAGATGGAGTTTCACTCTTGTTACTCAGGCTGGAGAGCAATGGCACAATCTCGGCTCACTGCAACCTCCGGCTCCCAGGTTCAAGCAATTCTCCTGCCTCAACCTCCTGAGTAGCTGGGATTACAGGCACCTGCCACCATGCTTGGCTTATTTTTAAATTTTTAATAGAGATGGGGTTTCACCAAATTGGCCAGGCTGGTCTCAAACTCCTGACTCAGATGATCTGCCTGCCTTGGCCTCCCAAAGTGCTGGGATTACAGGTATGAGCCACTGCGCCCGGCTAAAATTATTTTTTATTTTGAGAATTTAATGAGGGAAATTTCAAAGCATATGATCCATTTATGATTGGAAGCACCTTGAACTGTAGTAATCAGACAGGAATGGAGCCCAGGTGGTCTAAAAAAACCTCAGTTGGTTAAAATTCATTCAGTTCCTCAGTGCTTAATTAAATCACACCAAAATTATTTTACCAGAAAATTTAATTTCAGCCACATATCCACTGTTAGGACTTCATTTCAGTGCCTAAGGTAGCACATTATATATAGTTAGTTCTTGACTATACAGTCATGAATATTTATTGCTTTATTAATGTTTACATATTGGTTATCTTCCATACTCAAAATTCAGTGGCTCAAAAATGCTATTCATTTTGTTTATGTAGAAATAACTCAGCTGGGCACAGTGGCTCACGTCTGTAATCTCAGCACTTTGGGAAGCTGAGGCGGGCAGATCATGAGGTCAGGAGATCGAGACCATCCTGGCTAACACAGTGAAACCTCGTCTCTACTAAAAATACAAAAATTAGCTAGGCATGGTGGCATGCACCTGTAGTCAGAGCTACTCAGGAGGCTGAGGTAGGAGAATCACTTGAACCTAGGAGGTGGAGGTTGCAGTGAGCCAAGATTGCGCCACTGCACTCCAGCCTGGGTGACAGAGACTCTGTCTCAAAAAAAAAAAAAAAAAAAAGAACAGAACTCGGGCTGGGTGCCGTGGTTCACATCTGTAATCCCAGCACTTTGGGAGGCCGAGGCAGGCAGATCACAAGGTCAGGAGTTTGAGACCAGTCTGGCCTATATGGTGAAACCCCATCTCTACTAAAAATACAAAAATTAGGCGGGCATGGTGGCACGTGCCTGTAGTCCCAGTTACTTGGGAGGCTGGGGTAGGAGAATTGCTTGAACCTGGGAGGTAGAGGTTGCAGTGAGCTGAGATTGAGCCACTACACTCCAGCCTGAATGACAAAGTGAAAAGAAATAGCCCAGAGATTCTTGAACTGGTCAGTATTGGTAAGGTTGGGAGACATTATCTAGAAGATTGGTTTCCAAATTCAACTGTGTATCAAATTTGAGCAGATTAAATCAACACACAGATTCCCAGAGCCCTCAAAAACCTGAGTTAGAATCGATGGAAGGTGAAGCTTGAGAATTTGTATTTTAGATATGTAGAAATAGCTGAGGGGATATGATTTGGCTATTGATGCCAGGACCAATGTTAATGAATCGTTGATTCTTCCAATTCAGGGATCTTTCTTATAGTTTCTGCAGGGAGCTTTGGCCAGTGATGGAGAACTGATCATCATTAAAAACAGCTCAGATTGTTAAAAGATTCTTTTGAAATTGAGCCAAAATTTCTCTGAGTGCTCACAGTTTCCATCTTCCACTGTATGATGACCACTGCCATGTCACTCTTACTCATTTATGGCCCCATAGAAGGGTTTACTAGATACTTTCTGGGTTTTGTATCTCCCTCTGCCATATTAGGGGATAGAAGGGATAATTTTTAATAAAAAACAGTCTAGTTGGTGAGGCTAATTGATCTTTGTTGATGGTTTTCCCCAGCCTCAACCTCAACTAGAGACACTTGGGAAATTTCACATTGGTTTTTCCACTAAGCATGACAGACTTTCCATTCATAATCAATAATCAATCAACAAATATTTTTAAGGGATTGAGCTTATACCAAGGACTCTGCTAAGCCATTTACATTCATAAGCCCAATTATTTCCCAAAGTATACCTTTTAGGTAGGTATTACATATGTCTGCATTTCACAGAAAAGAAAACTGAGGCCTTAATAGCTTAGGTAAGTGGGAGAGGGAGGGGGAAACAGCCTATTGGAATCTAAGCCCTGTTCTTAGCAAGCACACTGTCTCCTTGGAGCTCCCTACCTTTTGCATTTCCCAAACTTCTGATCACCCTTCTTGCTGGAGGTCTTGGCTCTTGTTAGATCAGGGTCAATTGCCTGCCTGGAATACCAGCCCTGCTGTTCTTCAGGTTATCCTGGAGTAAGTTTTCCTCCTGAATTTACCATCAGTCAATCTTACAACTTGCACTTAGAGACTCATTACATTACTCCGACCTTCAGTGCCAAGAGGCCCCCTTAAGAGGAGAGCCCATGTGATGTCAGATCACTGCCCTTCTTGCCCAAGGCCCCTCAACTGTTTTCCTGGGTGACATCTGTTCCAGTTTCTCTCCCTCCCTCTCAAACTGCCTCTCCTGATTCCACACCCAGCAACCATAGCCTTCTTCTTCCTGAAATCTTGACCCTGACATCCTTCACTATGGCTGAAGATGATGCCTTAACTTCTAGGCCTTTTTGTTGTCATTGTTTAGTTGTCTGCTTACTTACAAATATGTTCCTGGATCCCATTTTCTTTCTTCCAGTCTTTTTTGGTTTGAACATTTCCTGTTGGTTTTATTAACATATCTACTGCATAATATGTTCCAATTTGACAACTAAGTTTAATGTTTCAGGTTAGTTGTAAAATGAATTTTTCCTTACATGTTTAATTCTTAAGTATGCTATTCTTCTTATTACTTTATTAGCCAAGAAAGATCTGTTTTATATATAATTATTTAAGTGCATACTATAATTCATATGTGTGTGTGTATACACACACACACACACACACACATATATATATATATATATATATATATATATATATGTTTTTTTGAGATGGACTCTTACTCTGTTGCCCAGGTTAGAGTGCAGTGGCATGATCTCTGCCCACTGCAACCTCTGCCTCATGGGTTCAAGTGATTCTCCTGCCTCAGCTTCCCAAGTAGCTGGGACTACAGGCATGCGCCACCACCCCGGGTAATTTTTGTAGTTTTAGTAGAGACGGGGTTTCACCATGTTGGCCAGGCTGATCTCAAACTACTGACTTCAGGTGATCCACCCCCCTCAGCCCTCCCAAAGCGCTGGGATTACAGGCATGAGCCACTGTACCCAGCCTATAATTCATATATATGTATATTTAAGCCTATATTATAAATCAGGATGATGGTGATTTTTTAAAATAACCACCCTTTACTTCATGGGCAGTCCTCAGAAACAGGTAAATAACAACAACAAAATTTCTCTTTATGTTGAATTTTCTTCTTTTGCCCATACGTCTTTCTTGCATCCAGCAAAATTAATGCAACCCCTGAATAATTTTCTCATGACATTCAAGATACTGAAGATGTTTTCTTGTGATTTTTCATTTACTCATATGCTTCCTTCCACATTCTTTATAGGAGAACAGTATGAAAACTTCAAATCCAGCAGAGACCTAAGCTGTACAATTTGAATTTCTTGCTGCCCTCTCTACAAGGGGTAATCAGAACTCCATTGTGCACTGTATTTAGTAATGAGGGTAGTGTGAGAAGCAGCAGCCATAGACTGGTGGTCTTGTGGTCCAGCTCTGGTGTGTTTAACTTGCATAGAATTTTCAAAAATTGTGTTAGTTGTCAACATTTAAAAATTGGGAGAGTTCTCCTACAAATCTGAGTTTCTGGCTTCTCTGGAAGAATCAGGAGATTTGGCAATCTTGGGCTCTGCTTTCTCTGTGGCAGCAAACATCTGCAGCTGCATACCAGCTGTACTCCTTTAGAAGAGTCTCCTTTTATGTAGCTGGCTGGCTTCCCTCATTTATATTACGTCGCCAGAAACTTTACGCATATGAGTTGGTGACCCCAGTATTTGATACCAAGTCTCCAAGTCTCAATACACGTGCTTTTCCCCTGGTGATAGGGTTACATCCAAATACACCTGAAAATATCTTAAGTCGAAAATGCATTTAATAAACCTAACCTGCCAAATGTCACAGCCCACCTTAAACATGCCGCTTACATTAGTCCACACTTGGGCAAAATCATTGAATACAAAGCCTATTTTATAATGAAGTGTTGAATATCTCATGTAATTTATTGAATACTATGCTGAAAGTGAAAAACAGAATGGTTGTATAGGCACTTGAAGTATGATTTCTATTGAATGCATATCACTTTTGCACCATCATAAAGTAAAAAAATTATAAGTTGAACCATCATAAGTCATGTTTGAATTGTATTTATTTCTGGGATGACTTGTAGATTCTTCCTACTGAAGTGTGGTCTCCAGACAACAGCACCAGCATTACTTGAAAGCTTGTTGGAAATTCAGAATCTCAGGCCTCACCTCAGACCTACTGCATCAGACTCATTTTAACAAGATCCCCAGGTGACTCATATGTACGTTAAATTTGTGAAGTACTGGTGGAGAAGCCACCTTCTCTTCCTGCTTCCCCTGCATCCTCTCACTCTGAGATGGCTCTGTTAACTTCTGGGCACAGTGTAGAACATCTGTGTTCATTACCATCTCACCATTTCAGTGAGGGAGAATTCCCATGATGGTGCTTGCACATGTCTGTTTGGAGATGTTACCATTATGAACACCTACCTAGTTTGAGAGTCGTTAAGAATTCTCTAAAAGGAATTTGAAAACTCCCTGTTATCTCCTTATGTGGTTACGCTATTAATGGAGGAATGTGAGAATTGGTGGAAAATCGCTCTTATAAAAGGGGAAGTGCTAGCAGGCCCCAATCTGTGCTTCTTTTGTTATACTTAATTCACTTACTTTGCCATGCGTATAAGGGCTTCCAAACTAGTTTGGTTAGTTCTAGCTTAGTGATAATAATAGCAATATGCAGTTCACCACCTCTCTGCTCAATTTCATCTATACAATGAGAAATAAAAGAACCTAACTTAAAGATCAGGAGAATTCAATGAATTATTAATAATACCAATGAAATGTTTAGAACAGAACCTGAATATATGTGCTCAATAAATGTGGGCTCTTACTGTTAATTGAGTGCTTACTCGAGCCATGTTATGAGCACCCAGAGATTGAACCCAGAGATTAGCAGGCAGAGTCTGTTAGAGTCAGAAGATGGTTACCAAGAGTACGTTTAGAGGGAAGAGCAAGAGAAGGTGGCTTCTACGGCAGTACTTTTCAGATTCCCTTATTTAAGATCACTCTCCACTTAGTCATATGGTAATTCTACAATTTTTAAATAATTTTCTATCCTTTTAACTTATGCTGTCCTAACGACTTACCACCTAAGAGGCAGGATAAGATAACAACACCAGCAAAGACAATCCTCCTCATTCTGATTTCCAAGCCAAAAAGGAAATGGAAGGAAAGACACGTCCCACTGTTAAAGCTTTCCTGGGGAAGTGACAAAGTTACACATTTATTAGTTACTTTAAAAAGGGAAAGCACTGGTTAAGTTTTATTAATTTAATTAAGATAATATAAATATGTTTATTTTATGAAGGAGGAAAAATAAGGTACCTGTCTTTATAAAAAAAAAGTCACTATATGGCTGGGTGCAGTGGCTCACGCCTGTAATCTTAGCACTTTGGGAGGCCAAGACGGAAGGATCGCCTGAGGTCAGGAGTTCAAGACCAGCCTGCCCAATATGGTGAAACACTGTCTCTGCTAAAAAAAAACAAAAATTAGCTGGGTGTGGTGGTGGACACCTGTAATCCCAGCTACTCAGAAGGCTGAGGCATGAGAATCACTTGAACCCTGGAGAAAAAGGTTGCAGTGAGCTGAGATCAGGCCACTGCACTCCAGCTTGTGGGACAGAGCGAGACTGTTAAAAAAAATTACCATAAAACTTCTAGTTCCAGAACATTTTAAGTTATTTATTACTAAATGTCACCTTCTCTCTTCACTTTTGCTCAGAAATATAATGTTTTAATACAAAAATATGAAGTGAAATAGATGGTGTTTCTAGAATAATATTCTGTTAGAAATCCTTTTAACTATTGACCAACAGGAAAATACACATATTCATTCACGCTTCTTTATGAATTATTAATAATACTTTCACTGCAAAAGATCATATTTATGAGGAAAAGCATTATGTGATAGTCAACATTAGTTAATACCTATTAAAATGAAGGGAAGAAATTATAAGATTGGGTAAAGTATATTATTTCAGTTATTCATGACCTACTTATCTTGTTCAATAAGGTACTATAGAAATTTTCCTGGGTCTGAACTTCCTTGAAAAGATGAAAACAAGTACAATTTCTGATGTGATGAAGTCTGTTACAGCTAAACCAACGCTCTGATCCACTAGATTCCAAACAGTTTAAACAGTAAAAATTGACCCAGTAAATGGGAACTTTTTTTCACTTGAACACTCTGCTCTGTTTGGAACTTAATTTCCTTACTAATGAAATCAATATAATAAGGCTAAGTTGGTCAGTAGTTAAACAAACTGTAAATTTGGCTAAAGATTTCTATGTTCACTATGTTAAGATTAGATAATTCAGAAATAGCCTTGTGGGCATACTATCCATTTATTAAATAAAGTACTTGGTGTTGATTTAAAAAAAAAACCATGTATCTTTAAAGCAGAACTTAGTGCATTCAGAGAGCAATTTGAATTTTTTTAAAAGTTTATTTTCAAATTAATATACAGTTCACAGTTAATACATTATTTTGGAAAAAATGAGAATATTAAGAATATTAAAATCCCCTTTAACCATGTTACCATGAAACCCAGTGTCTCCTCCAAATGTAACCACATTATCAATACGTTGGGTGTCTTTTTTTTTTAATCATATCCTATAGTTTATTCAAGGGCACGTTTTTCTTCTGTGCATTTTCATCATATACATGGGAGTATGTATAATAATACTTTCTCTTTTACTTTTGCAAAAATATCATACTCTACATATTATTTTCCCCCTTGTATTTCATTCAAAAATATGTTTAAAATTTTCTATGTCAGTCTTTCAAACTTTCACAATTTTTCATTGCTATATAATATTTTCTGGTACGGATACATCGTAGTTAGCCATTCCCTGGTTAATGAGCATATATGCTTTTTTTTTAAATGACAAACAATGTTGCAATGTGTGTATATGGACTTGGGCATATATGCAAATTGTTTCTCTAAGATAGATATACCAAAAGTGGTATTGCTTGTCCCAAAGATTATCAAATTGCCACTGAAAGTAGCTATAGAAATTTTTCCATCCATCAGCAGAATATGAATACTTCCCCCTCATATCCTCATTAACAACATTGAATCAAAGATTTGCAAAATAATATTTATTAATAGCTAAAAGTCTAAATTAACATTATCTTTTGCTAACACTTTGCAGAGATGAAGAAATAGATGTATTATTGTTGTAAAAGGGTGTTCTCAAATATGCACTTTTAGTCAAAGGTGGAGGAAGTGTAAATGAGTGTGTGTGTGTGTTGTTGTTGTTTTTTTTGAGACAGAGTCTCGCTCTGTCGCCCAGGCTGGAGTGCAGTGGCACAATCTCGGCTCACTGCAACCTCCACCTCTCAGGTTCAAGCGATTCTCCTGCCTCAGCGTCCCAAGTAGCTGGGACTACAGGTGCATCCACCACACCTGGCTAATTTTTGTATTTTTAGTACAGATGGGGTTTCACCATATTGGCCAGGCTGGTCTCAAACTCCTGACCTCATGATCCACCTGCCTTGGCCTCCCAAAGTGCTGGAATTACAGGCATGGGCCACCGTGCCTGGCCCATGCGTGTACATTAATGCATATGTTAATACTTATACTCAAATATGCATATGTATGTACATACATACATAATTTATATCACCCCATAGCTATAGCTCTGTAGCCTGTTCTTTTTAAAACTTAACTTCATATTTTGAGTATTTATTTTATCATTAAATATTTCTTAAGAGTATATTTTTAAAGCTCCTGTAATATTCAACCATGCAGACTTACTATAATTTATTTAATAATCTCCTCATGTTTGGGGATCTTTCATTATAATCTTATTTGTATTTAAACTTTTCTTTAGGGTAAGATTATAGAAACAAAATTACCAGAACAAAAACATAAACCCTTTTTTTTCTGAGACAGTCTCACTCTGTCACCAGGCACCAGGCTGGAGTGCAGTGGCGCGATCTTGGCTCACTGCAACCTCCGCTCCCGGGTTCAAGCAATTCTTCTGCTTCAGCCTCCCGAGTAGCTGGGACTACAGGCGTGCGCCACCACGCCCAGCTAATTTTTTTGTATTTTTAGTAGAGATGAGGTTTCACCATGTTGGCCAGGATGATCTTGATATCTTGACCTCGTGATCCACCCGCCTTGGCCTCCCAAAGTGCTGGGATTACAGGAAACATAAACCTTTTATATAAGCCTTTTGATACACATTGGAAAATAGTTTTCTAGAAAGAGAATACCAATTTAGAGCTATGGGGTGGCATATTCATCTTCAAATTCATGACCAGAACATCATAAGCCCTCAGTTAATGCTACTTTTGCATCCATTCCTTCTTGAGATTTTCCTCTTGTTTAAATGTCTTCATGACAAGATTTTCTTTGGCTCTAATGTGCCACTAATAAAAATTTATTTTCTTGAATGAAGGTGACATTATCTGATTAGTCGATCAACAAACATTCATACAAATATAAACTCTTAGGTATTAAGATGAGGATCTTTTTTGTGATATTCATTATCTGTTTCTCCCTTCCTTTAGTGAAAATTGTTATTCTGACACCACCTAATTGATATGTGTAGGAAATAGGTTTTGGTAAAAACAAAGAAATTAATATGGAATATGGGACCCTGAAAGTGGCCACTGGTATCTTGGAGTTTTGGGTGGGCAGTTTTCACCTGAGATGCTCTAGCAAAGGTACCTGGATACAAAATAGTAATACTCATGTCACTAGCAATGTTTTCTGTATGATTCCATTGAAGGTATGCGGTTCAAGAATAGGTGACACTCGTGTAGTGATTAAAGACGGAGTAGTGGTTATCTCTGAGCAGAAGGACTGACATGAGAAGGGGCATGAGAAAGCTTTCCAGGCTGATGAAAATGTCTTATATTTTATCTGAGTGGTGGGCAGGTGTGTTTTTGCAAATATAAAGTGTTACTGAGTGGCACATCTTAGATTTGGACATTTTACAGAATGATACCTGCAGCGATATATTTGTGGTCATTTCCCTCCTCATTAGTGATAAATCAGTGGGAAAATATTGCAAGCACCTCTGTATGAATTACTGAATGGTGTTAAGCACAGGAGTGACATTATTTATTCAACAACTATCTATTCTGTGTCTGCTATGTTCCAGACAGGCTAATTCCTTCCTTTCTTCCTTCCATTCTTCCTTCCTTCCTTCTTTCCTTCATCCCTTCCCTCCATCCCTCCCTTGCCTGCCCTCCCCGGCCCTCCCCGGCCCTCCCCTCCCCTTCCCTTCCCTTCCTTCCTTTCTTTTTTGACATGCTTTCACTCTTCTTGCCCAGGCTGGAGTTCAGTGCTCACTGAACTCTCAGCTCACTGCAACCTCTGTCTCCCCGGTTCAAGTGATTCTCCGGCCTCAGCCTTCCAAGTAGCTGGGATTATAGGTGTGCAACACCATGCCCAGCTAATTTTGTATTTTTAGTAGAGATGGGGTTTCGCCAGGCTGATCTCGAACTTCTGACCTCAAGTGATCCACCCACTTCGGCCTCCTAAAGTGCTGGGATTACAGGCATGAGGCACTGCAAGAAAATCATTCTGCTAGAGAAGTGAATGTTAGGTTTGCAAAGATGCAAAAGGATGCAGGGGAAAAGGTAGGTGTTGCATGAAGAGATGGCAGAGAGGAAACAGGTGAGAGGAATGCTAAGGGCTCAGTATTCAACATCTTTACTCGTCTGTGTTTAAGGGAAAAGCTTAGCCTTAATCTTCTCTACCTCTAGCGCTCCACTTAGCACCCTTTAAAACAGTGATCTCTTTATATTCTCTCTCATCAGACCGTTAGTTCCCTGAGTGAAGAGATGCTATCTTGGTATCTACAGCTTCCAACAGGGTGCCTGACACAGGATAGGGGCTTGATAAATGTTTTCCAAGTGAATGGGGTATGTTTGATGGAAAGAAGATAAGGTGAAGGAATTCCAGAATAGTTTGGAGATAAGAATCTGTGAGAATAAGTGCCACTGGGTGACAAGGATGAATGTGAGTTTGGATGGACTGCCTTTGGGCTGGTGCGGGCTGTGGTTCCAAGTTGTGTTTAAGACCCAAAGGGATGAGCAGGCTTCAGTTTTTTCTGAAGATGAATTGTTTTGCTGCCTCTTAAGATACTTCTCTTTTGGCAGTAGGAAGGAAGAATTAGCTGGTATCTAGGATGTAACCTTCCCAGTGAAATCCTAGAATCCAAGCTAGAGAGGAGTTCACAGTCAAATTTAAAGTTGGACAGGCTGGGGCAACTTGGGAGAGTCTCCAGGCAAATCAAGACACAGTTGTCTGCCTTCCTGGGTGGTCACCTTTGTGGTAACACAAAGACCCTAGTGATCTTACTCCATCATCTTGGGCTTCAGTGTGCTCATCTCTGTAATGAAGGTACTGGATTATGGGATTATAGTATTATGTGTTTCTATTAACTCATAAACAAAGCAGCTCTTTCTGTTTTATTCCACCAGTGTTTTTTTTTTTTTTTTTTTTGAGATGGAGTCTTGCTCTGGCGTGCAGTGCTATGATCTTGGCTCACTGCAATCTCCACTTCCCTGGTCTCAGTTCAAGCAATTCTCCTACCTCAGCCTCCCAAGTAGCTGGGATTACAGGCACAAGCCACCATGCCCAGCTAATTTTTGTATTTTTTAGTAGAGACAGGGTTTCACCATGTTGGCCAGACTGGTCTTGAACTCCTGACCTCATCATCCTCCCACCTCAACCTCCCAAAGTGCTGGAATTACAGGCATGAGCCACCGCACCTGGCCTTATTCCACCAGTTTTTAGTGAGCAGAAGGAGATATTCTAAAATCATGGTGTAAGTAAGAACTCCTTCGTAGCAAGAAATGTCATTTTTAGTTTACAAACCATAATTTCTCATTCACAAGTCAGAGTGTATTTGCAGATACATGTACTGATGCCTGTCACAGTGGACACACAGATGCACACATTGCAGAACAGCACCAGTGAGTCACATTTTGGATGCTTGCCCCTGTATTCTGGTAGATACTGTGATGATAAAAATCATGAAGAATATAATTTTAATTTTATGCTGAAGAGGGTGAAAGCAGAGTTCAAAAGCACAGTAGCGGCCAGACACAGTGGCTCATGTCTGTAATCCCAACACTTTGGGAGGCCGAGGCAGGCAGATCATGAGATCAGGAGATCGAGACTATCCTGGCCAACATGATGAAACCCTGTCTCTATTACAAATACAAAAATTAGCTGAGCATGGTGGTGCATGCCTATAATTCCAGCTACCTGGGAGGCTGAGGCAGGAGAATCGCTTGAACCAGGGAGTCAGAGGTTGCAGTGAGCTGAGATTGTGCCACTGCACTCCAGCCTGGCAACAGAGAGAGACTCTGTCTAAAAAAAAAAAAAAAAAAAAAAAAAAAAAGCACTGTAATATTTATTGCAAGAGGAGTAACTTACCTGTGGAATCATTATCTTCCTAGTCTCTGTTGATGATTAATAATGAATTATATTGCTTTGAAGCTGGAAAACATTGCCAGCAACTGGCTTGCATCTAGACCTGGCAAATTCTTTTTTTTTTTTTTTTCCAGTT